>JABFPV010000040.1:0-15175 GCA_022817185.1 Oxyscelio sp. ZL-2020 | reverse complement strand
AATATTGTATATTAGTTCTAAAATGAGAATGTTTAGACATTAGTTTGGCTTTAATAAAATTAAAATCGGTTATTTTAGTTTCTCTTTCTTCATTCTGACCATTTTTTCCATAAGGATATAAATCCGGGAAACATTTTAGATCTAAATCTTTCGCACGATTATCTAAGGGAAAGTCATGAATTTTTACCATTTGATACAATGCTGTTGCAGAAATGTTCTTCTTTTTTTCATGCATAGGATAAATAGTAAATTGTTCATAATATGAGTCAGATTGTGAAATTAATGTTAAAAGTGCTTCATGTTTTTTATTGAGATCTTTCATAGTTTTATTTTTATCATTTTTATTTATTTTTTCATTGTGCATATGTGTATGGTCTAGATTATTATTAGATTTGTCATCAGTTATTACTTCTTCATATTCAACATCAATTAATTCATCATTTAACAAATCTGTACAAACATTAGGTAATTGTATCTCATAATATAAAGGATTATTATTCTTTAACCATAATAAAGCATTATACACTTTTTTTACGTCTACCAAATTTTCCCAAACTATCTTCGATTTAGTTGGAGTACCTCGCACCAGAATATAAAATTCATGATTGTTATTAATAGGTGCTGTAGGCGAGCACAATTTTTTAAGAGTTTCTTCCAATGGTAAAGGAAGATGAAATGTTCTTCCCTTCACTTTTGGTACCATATGTTTGTAAGTAATTTTTTTTTTCGAAACTGTACACATTCGTTGAACAGTTTGAAATGCTTTCGCTCGTTGAACTAAAATTTTTTCATATTCGTTTAACTGCTGTATTTCAGGGGGAATTGATTCCACGTTCATTTTATTTAATATACATGTAGATGGCAATATATTTTTGGATAATTTATTGTAACAAAATTTGCAAATATATAAAACATTTCCGATTGAAGAACTATAATAGTCCATTAATCTGCTCCAAAGCTGTTGACTATCAAACATATCACTGCTCAAGATCTTAAAACTAGTTACATCTCTCTTGAAACATAATTTTTCACATGAAATACAAGGAATGCTAGTTGTATCAAGTGTTCGTTTCTTCAACGCTTTAAATGCATGATTATACGTAGCAATAATATCGTCTTCACTTAATATAAATAGTCATTATGCTGCATGTCTCCAAATTTACCAGATTTGACTTTGCTCTTTGCGGCTATCTTTTGTAAAGTTTCAATATCAACATTATCTAAAGCAAAATCTATGAACCGTATGTCTTCTTTTATTTTCATTAACTTATACAAAAGTCGTTTTATATATCTAATTTCAGGGAAATGAGGGGATAGAATTTCAATACACAACATTTTTGAAGAACAAGAATCATAATTTATATAACAATCCATTGAATGTCCAAGTTTGGACGAATTAAAGTTATTACTACAAGAAGAAAAATTTTCAAAATAGTTGTAAGCTTTACGTAGTGTACAAGCAGTTATACCTTTATAATTTTGTATTAAATCTTGTAGTAAATTATTAGAAATTTTACAGAGAAACGAACAACGCCATTTTACATGCTTTTTTGATTTTGACTCCGCTAAAGGTAATATATTTACACTCTTTCCTTCAGAATTCATAATAACCGGAGTTGTACATGGTAATGTTTGATATGTAGTTTCATAAAAAAAAGCTTCTGAAGAAGAAGAATGCATGCTTTGTCCACATATGGCAACAATACCTTCATCGCTAAATAAATCATTGGAAATCTGCTCAAATCGTGACAATGAAACTTCACATCGTGTTTTCATAATTTTGAATGTATTTTTTAATTCATAAACGATTTTCTTGTGCAGTACCGTGTCCAAGTGCATTCGAAATATCTTGTACATACACTTCTTTTGATTTGTTTAATTTTATTGTGTCTACGGCAGTTTTATAATTTTTATTTTGTATTTCTTTAGATACTAATAACATTTCTCTTTCATGACTTTGCATAAGTTCGTGTTGTGGCATTTCATTTTTATGTGTATTATAAGGCTTACTTTTCTTATGTTTAAAACTGTCCTTTTTATCTTCAATTAAAGAATTTGAAAGTTTAATCTTTTTAGATGAACTTACAACCGAAACATAATTTCTTTCTTCTAATTTACGTTTTAAAGTCTTATGTTGATTATACGTACATTCATAATCTACGTCTGCGAACGAAATTGAATGAAAGACAGATTCTTGTTCTAAATAAGGAAAATGCTCTAATATTATGAGATACAAATATTTGATGTAAATGAGATCGCATAGTTGAAACATCATATCTAATACTATCTGGAGATACATTAAAATATAAGGAGACAGCAAATGAAATGGCATATACCCCACAATCAATGTTATTTAATTGACTTTGAACACGGGGAAAGAAAACAGCTTTTGTATTAAAAGGATAAAAAGGAAATAAATGTTGTAAATATATTTTATGGTGGATGTGTAAGTGTTGAAAATTCATAGAATCATATACATATAAATCATTCCCATCATAATAACTACAAACCCAATGTCCACCTTTCTGGGCATTTGTTTTAGAATGGCTAAATAATAATTCTATATGCTTTCGATCATTTTCTACAGGTTTGATTTTCCAAGGCTTTTGTAAATAATAACTACCACGAGGTCTGTAATCTGAACAACTTTTCAAAATCTCATTAAATTTGTAAATATGATTATCGTTTAACATTCTTCCATTTAAGACGGCATCTAAATCTTCTTCAGAAAGTAGTTGTATTCCTTGAACAGTAGGTTTAATATTTGTTATATTATTGGAACTGTTACTAATAGTTATAACTGACAAATTATTATTAGGAACATTAATATCATTAATGTTATAGGATTGTTGAGATTGTGCAATATTTAAAAAATTGTCGCAAGAAGATGTAATCAAGTTATCTTGAGTCTTATATATATTTTCATTATTTGTATTTATTATATTTTCTGCTGTATCAAATAATTCATCAGTCGTTTGTTTAAATACATCCTCTGCAAATTCTTGGTGAATTATTTCATTTTTATTTGTTTTATGAGTATTAGCTTTATTAAATTCGCGTAATTCTTTTCGACGTTCTGCAATTTTTTGTCTATTTTTTTTGTAATATTCCTTCGATCGAACAGCTAATTTGTTCTTAAAATCTTGCACATTAAAACTTTCAGATCGTGCAATTAAATGAGGTGGCGATTCCTTTACCTCTATAAGATTATTAAATTTTTGGTCATTCTTAGAATTGTCATTAATGAATTTTTCAGCTTTCTTATTTTGACTATCTGAACATTCAACCAAACTTGTTTTTATTTCATTACCGGTAAATTCATCACCATTGTTGATTTTACCAATATTTGGTTCAAAATTATTCAGTTTACCTGCTAAACTAACATAATTTGATTTATCGTTTTTCGTGTTCGTATTTTTTATATTGTAATTTTTTATATTTTCTTTATTATGACGTTCTGAAGTTTCCAATTTATGATTTTTATTATTATATTCCCGTGATTGAGAAAGAATTTTTCTCTTACACCCTACAATATTGTAAGTTTCGTATTTTGTATTTAAATCCTTTTTAACATTATTATTAGTAAACTCCTCTTTTACTTTTCTTGTATCTAAATTATTTTTTATATAATTACTTTTTGATACGGTAATACCATCCGAATTGCGATTAATAGAATTAATTTTTGTGTTTACAACCTCAGAAAAACTTTTTTTAGAAGAATTACTAATAATCAGTAGTTGTGTACGTTTTGATTCATTGTTGATAGTTGTGTCGTTATTGTGTTTTATACTTTGACTAGGTAACTTGCAATTTGTCTTTGATTTATAGGTATTATATTTATGACTAATCTGTGGAAAAGAAGGAAAATCTTTTTCTAAATAAATAGTAGGAGATTCGATTATTTCACCAGGAAATTGAATAAGTTTCTCAGATTGAAAAATCGTTTCCAAATGACATCTCATCTTGCTGCGATCATATCTTACATTTTCTGGTAACAAACCATTTGTTATAGTCACAGCATTAGCAATCGCAAAAATACCACAATCTATACTATTATTTTGCAATTGAATTTTTGGAAATAAAATGGGATTTTCTTGAAATGAATAAAATGGATACAATTTTTTTAATGATTGTTTCTGAAATTCATTTAATATTCCCTTACCAAGGGAGTCGTAAACGTAAATGGATTTTGTGTCATAATAAGTACAAATCCAATGTCCATAATTAAATGTGCTTGGATCATCGAAAGGTTCAGAAGAAAACAAAATTTGAATATGTTTACAATTTTGTGGAACAGGTGTAATAATATTAATATCAGTTCCATGTATGTAAAAATCTAAAGATGGACGCGGATTAAAGTCTGAACAATTGATCAAAAGAGTATTAATGAAATCTATATGATCTTCATCTAACATTTCGTTCTTGCGTATTCTATCGAATAGTTTAGAAGCCATTGTATAAATATATATTATTTGGTGTTTACAAACTATATGAAGTTATATAGAAAGGGAAGAAAATAAAATATGCAGTGATAACTATTAAAAATGAATTTTTATTATTAATAATTCTTACAACCAATACAATTAACTTATAATAAAATTAAATTAAATAAACAATTTATGATATTATATATTAACTTCTAATAAAAATTTATTAATTATTATATTTCACTTATATGTAATAATAATATTAATAATATATTTTTCCCAATAATAAGAATCTGTTACTGATATATCAATGGGAAAATTGAATGCTCATACAAGTAATTAAACTTGGAGCAAAATAAGCAATAAATGCTTTAATAACGAGTATCAATGTGTGATCTCGGAGCAATTGAAATGCTCTAATTTCAGTAACAGATTTGTAGAAAAGTCTCATGTAAAACCTGCAACAAAAATTATTTTATTAGTTAGTGTAAAAGTAAATATTCAGGAAATGTATTTAATTCATGATTAAACTAATTCTTAAAATTTACTATGTCTAATAAAATTTGCAATGTTTTATTATCTGGAAACATGGATGCACAAAATATAATTATTAATATATATTTACTTATATATTCACGGTACTATGTGAAACATGAATAAAAATATGTTACACATAAAAATAATACATATAAAGTAATTTTAATAACTTAAGTTTTAATTGTTTACAATTTTTACAAGTTTTATCAAATGTCACAAGTCATTATTATTCTTATTTATTCTCAATTACTCTTGTCTATTTTACTGTACGAATAGCAAAATCTGTTTAATACGTAATATATTAATTTATTAATCATATTCAGTAGCCGAGAACCAATTAAATGCAGTTAAACGCAATTTGGATTTTAAAATTTGAATTGTAAAATAGACACAAAGTCAATTTTAATATAAAAGAATTAATTGTATTAAATTGTATTTAATTGCAACGAATGAGAGACAAGTAGTCTTCATAACATAAATTGTAAGCTATTGTATCAATTTGTCGCCATCTTGATTTACAGTTTGATACAATAACTTACATTTTATGTTATGAAGACAACTTGTCTCTCATTGGTCACAATTAAATCCAATTTAATACAATTACTACTTTTGTACTAAAACTCACTTTGTGTCCATTTTACAATTCAAACTTTAAAAGTCAAATTGCATTTAATTGATTCTCGGCTGCTGGGTAAGAATTTAATCCACATAAATTATACATAATATATCTTGTATAAACGTAACTAATATATACTTAATTTTTATGCAAACAGAGATTTTACTTGTATTATACAGTACCCTTACATAAATAAATAAATAAATCAATAAACTAAAATATAGTTCTGGCCCTGTAAGAAATATTCGATTCAAGTGAATTAAAAAAGAATTAAAAATAAATTAAAACTTCAAATTTTGAATAACTAATAATCTTAAATAGGATACAATAACAAATTTACATTCTCTATTCCAATTAATCGACTTCTGCTTTAAGTAAAAGTGGAAACCAATTATTTTGATGCTACACTTGGAATAAAACATTTATAACATTTTCCATGTGATAAATTGTAGTTGAAATGTTTTGTCTTCATTAAACCTGTGCAACTGCTATGTTTTAACACAGGTGAAAAGTGATGCCTATTTTGGCTCAAGTGTTTCACGTAAAAGTCAAAGGACGGAGATTTTTGTGCGCTAATCCTAATAACCAGCCCTATGCAACTTGAATATTTCACGTATACGCTGCTTAACGTCAAAATTTAACCAGAGAGCTATAGTGTCGACCTAATAGACTCCAATTCACTTCTTGTGTAAAATAAAAGTGCATACAAAAATGAGATAAAAGGAATAATAAGTATAATTAATCTTGTTACAGGCAAGGTCTTGTTAAATGTAGAAAAAAAACACAGAAAAAAATGTAATGTATTTATTCAACTTCATCAAGAAAAATTTAAATTTGAATCACTTAAATTAAATGCATTAGAGTTAATTTAAACGAATTTTACTTATTTTAAGTGTTTCGTGGAGTTGTACCAACAACATCGTTCGTTTAATTGTATACAACCCCACCACGGAGTTGTTTTAAGCGAATAACGAAAACATTTTTTTAGTGCAGATGATGTTATATTTGAAGAATTTTATTTAATAATATATATTTAAATAAAAAATTATTCTTAATAATCACAAACAATTTAAAATATGTTTAATTATGAGGAATAGAATAAGTCTAATAAGTGATCAAGTATATTATTTATTTGAAAGGAAAAATATGCTCCAAAAAATTGTTTTCCTAAAACTTGTGAATTTTAGCCGCATTTTTGAAATGTATTCAAATATAGCTAATATAGAAATTATAAATCAAACGATTAATATTATTAAAATTATTGATATTTTTGATCAAATTAATTCTCTTGATGTCAATATGAGAGTAGGTCCAACTGGTATTCCACTTATTTTCATTAAAAAATGTAATTTCATTTTTTAATGAAATTACATTTTAATCTTTAAATATCATTTATTTGATAAATCTTTGCAATGAGGTAAATTTCCAGTGGAATGGACAAAATCATTCATTATACCCATTTTTAAATCTGATGAGAAAAATAATGTTTCTAATAATATACTTATAACTACGTGGAATTAATATGTCTAAAATTTTTGAAACAATTATTACTGATAAATTGAAAACTAAAATAAATCCTTTTCTCTCTGTGAGACAATTTGAATTCATGGATTTTAGAAATATAACAACTAATTTATTTGGCATATTACACAAATTATATCTTAAATTCATTAAATAATAGATATCAGGTAAATAGTAAATATATAATGATTTTAGTAAAATATTTGATTCTGTAAACCTTCATTTACTTTTGGTGAAGTTGAAAAGTTTTGGTATAATTGATTAATTATTTAATTGGTTTATAAATTAAATACAAGAATTCAATATCAAATGAAATGAGAGTGTTATCGGTGTACCACAGGGATATAATTAATTCCTCTTCTTTGTAATATTTTTCTTAATGATATTTATGAAGTTATATAAGATTCTAAATTTTTACTCTTTGCTATGCCAATTTCATATTTGAAATTGGCATATTTTATATATCATAAATGAGATCACATATGTGATCCTATATTAAATAATATTGTCTTCATAAAATAAATTGTATGTTATTGTATCAAATTGTAAATCAAAATGTCGAAAATTATAAAGTATATTTTAAATACCTTATAGTATAATGGTGATGCTTTTCTAATGCAGATAAACTAACTTCAATGAATTATGTACAACAATACCCTCATAACACCTAAAACAAGCAATAAAAAATATATAATTTCAAAAAATATAAAAAATATTGAAAAATTATATCCTCCCAGTAAACGAAAACCGATAGAAACCAATAAGTTTGCACCAATTTATATTGTGCTTCTTCAATAACCGCAATAAAAATTTTATTGCGTATATTGGTTATAACCAACATGGTTATAACCAATATAATATTCACTAGTTTTATTGATTATAGCCAATTTGGTAAAATTAATTTAATTTATCGGTTTGAACCATTACTTTACAAGTAACACATTAATTTCGAAATTTTCGTAAAATTATAATTATATCTGTAAATAAGCAAATTTAACTAACTGTTTAGGGCAGATTATGTTAAAGATTGGCTTACAGATGGCGAGAGATCGGATTTGTATTTGAAAATTGAAAGGATTTAGTAAAACAAAGTAATTCATATTAATAAACTAATTATATTGGTTCAAACCAATTAAGAAACGCAATTAAAATCAGTATAATATTCTACACAATATTTTAGTAGTTTCTAATGGTTCTCATTTGCTGGACTGTTAAAAAGTTCTCTTTTTAAATAAAAAACCTGAAAAACACGAAACATAATGCTACGAGTCGAATAACCCTCGAGGGGTGATTACATATTTTGCGATTTCGAAATAAAATTATTATGAAAAACTATATTCTAAATACTATAATATTACAATAACTAATTAATTATATATGTTCCTTATAAAAATCTGAAACGAGCAATTAAAAATAAATGATTTCATAATTTTTAATCTTCTATAAGTATATTAATTAAAAACAATAGAATTATAAACATAATAACTAACCAAAACAAAAGCAGTTCTCGTGGAAAACTGTAGTATTTCCAACTGTAGCTCCTGCACGTTCAATTTTGAGTTTTTTTTAACGTATTGGAAAACAATACAACTATATAATATAATAGTCAACAACAATTTGCAACAATTGTTGACTATTAAAGCACTATTAAAGCGTTGGCACACAAAATTCGTAAACGTCATTAACAATTGCGAACAATGGCGAAGCATTAAGAGTTGCACATGCGCAGTAGAAGAAAATTTGGTGTATGCTAAAATGCATATCTGAGTATATATCTATCTGTGTCTAGCACATGGATTTAAAATATGACAACTATATATACTCAGAGCGCTCGGAGCATAATAATCGAAAACGTTATTGGCGTATTTGAGCACTAACAACTTTTTTTATTAATAATAAAGGATGCACTTATGTGGATTAAATTGTCTGTCCTTTATTAATAGAGAAAGTTGTTGGTGCTCTAATACGCCATATATTGGCATATTAGGAAAAGAACAATTTTAATATTAATAAAGGACGCACTTATGTAAATTGAATTGTCCGTCCTTTATTAATATTATAAATTGTTCTTTTCCGAACATGCCATTAGTCGGTATATACCTAGGGCATGTTCTGTAATTGATTGGCAGCATCAGTACATCCTTATCTTATACATTAATATTTATATGTTTATTTCACTGATGCAGTACTGCCAGTCAATTACGGAACTCATGGCGTATTCGGATAACTTTCAAGATTTATATTAATAAAGGATGCACTTATGTGAATTGAATTGTTTATCCTATCTTAAAATAAATCTTGAATGTTTTTCGAATACGCCATTAGCACTAATCAAGTGTTCGGGAATACCTATGATTAGATAAATTATATACTCATATACTTCGAACTGCGAACATATCTATTTAGGGTATTTACGGGTGATACCAGAACAATGTTCTGTTCCGAGTTCGGAATAGTGTTCTTAATACAAATTTGTGATTGCAGAAACGTGGGAATAGAGTAATGTATACCCAGGCTATGTTCTAAAATTAATTCTCAGCACTTTTGTCTTTGTCTAGCTCATTTATTTTCATATTTCTATCTCCTAATTTCAGTACTGTAAATCAATTTTAGAACATAGCCCTATGTTCGTAGTTACGATTTATCGTAGTTACGATTTATACTGGTCGCGTCTAGTGGCGCGTTCTATAACTGACTGGCACTACTGCCTTTATTTTAACTTCTTCGTCTTACTTTTTACAATTAATATTTCCATTTCAACATCGCAGTACTGCCAGTCAATTATAGAATGCACCCTAAGACGCGTCTAGTGTAAATCTTAATTATGAACGTATGCGACCCACACATGTGTGGGTCAAGTTTTAATATAAAAACATTCAAGTTTTAACATAAAACTTGAATGTTTTTCGAATACATCACGTATTCTGAAATTAAGAACAGAACATTTTGTTGGGATTTGTCTCTTTCTTTTACAATTTAACACTAATGTGTAAAAGAGAGTGATACAAAATCAAGAATATTTTGGTTTTTAATTTCGGAATACGTCATATGCCGGATTCAAGCTCGAACAACTTTTTGTATTAATAAAGGACGCACTTATGTGAGCTGAATTGTCTATCCTTTATTAATAGAAAAAGTTATTCGATCTTGAATCCGGCAATAATCAAGGAATAAGAGGAATAAGGGTGTTCTATCTTTTTCTAACATATTGGATATATGAGGACAGAAGATTCCTTTTATTCCTTACGTTAGTCACTGATTGTGCTCTGTGATGCTCTGGGTATTAGTATTTTTCTAAAATTGGATATTTGAATGTGTCGTTCAGTGTCATACTAACTGCCAGTTTAAAAACAGCTAAAAATTTCTGAGAACAATATTGTAAGTAAAAATTTATATATGATTAATATAATTTATATAAGTAAAATTATTAATTATTATTTATATACATACATATTTATTTTTAATTTCTTAATAACGTAATCTATATATAACTAATAACTTTTAACTTGACAATAATATCTGTGTACAAATTATTTTCTTTTAATTCATACAGGAATTTGAGAAAATGCTTCTCGATCTCGATGAAGAAATTCATCCACCTCAGAGTCAAACTCAGGGACAAGAAAATCCACCTCAGAGTCAAACTCAGGGACAAGAAAATCCACCTCAGAGTCAAGCTCAGGGACAAGAAAATATTCAAACTCGTCCCAAGGCTCAACCCAACGCTCCACACGAGGCTCAACCCGAAATCGCACAGGTTCAAGACCAACAACATAATGGTAATATAAGGCGGTTTGTCAATCCGTTCAATACTCAATTCATGAAGTTCGGTTTTCTTTAATATTTATGCTTTAATATTTCTTTAATATTTTTTAATATAATATAAAAGTGAAGGTATGTATTGAAAAAAACTCGCTCTGCTGTCTGGATAATTTTTTGAAATGATTTAAAATGTGATTCCTAAAATGACAGTTATTGAAAATTGTAATTATTTACTGACATTAATAGTTTCCAATAGTTTTCATTTTCAGTTTTAAATTTCCTTCTCTCAAAATATTGATAAAAGAATTATGTAGGCAATGAACTCGATATTTTGTCAATATATCCCTTCACAGCATAAATATTGATGAGAATAATCTAACTCCGTAACTTTAGCACTGACTAATCTCTTTAATCAAACGTTAATTTAAATTTATTTATATTACTGTAATTGTAAAATATATATTTAATTAATTATTTTTGTTTTAATATTTAATTAATTTTGTATTAATTAAGGTATTTAATATACAAATAACATATTTATTTATTTTAGTAGAAAACATGAAATTAAGAAAATAATTAAATTTATAAATAGTATAAAAAAGTATATTTAATTTGTTAGAAAAAATAATTTAATTGCAAGTTATAAACAAAACGAAAAATCTTAAGTTAATTATTAACATTGATTAAATCATTTTTACATTTATTAGGAAAACGAAAAAAAACACGACGATCCGGAATTAAAAAAAAACAAAACATATTAATTAACAATTTGTATGGATCATTCCTGGAAAACACAAAAAGTAATTGAGTATTATAAATAAATATACATATAAGTTTATAATAGTAATGAATTGTGGAGAAAAAAATTAAAATGTCTGAAATATTTTAATTTAAGCACCTTTTTATTATAAAGTAAATTTGTTAGAAAAAAATCCTTTTTTATAGAGATTATAATATCTAATTAATTTTAATTAATTAAAACATATTTTCTTTTTTTACAGATAACAGAGAATTATCAAGACACCGTCACCAGGAGAATTTTATGAAGTTTCTATATCAACTCTCCTCGGCGCCATATTTTTATGGTAGAGGTCGCGGAAGCGGTCGCGGTAGAAATCGCTATAGAGGTCGTGGCAGTCGAGGCGATGACGGTCGTGGAGTTGAAAAATGACACAGAAAGAAACCTTAAGAATTTGATTTAAAATATTTATATATATTATATTAAAAATTAGTTTAAAAATAAAATTAAAAAATTGTTGTAAAGTAAAATATATTTAAAAAATAAAAGTTATTTTATATAAATATGTCTCTTTTAAGTACCCAAATATATAATCGCTATATATCCATTCCTCCACGTGTACATAAAATTTTATAAATAATATACTTAAACTAAAAGTATTGATTTTTAGGTGTATATAAGTAGTACATATTAAATATATAAATTCTATATATTAACTATAAACTTTTGTGTACAGTTGCCAAGCTTATGTACTCATTGTTGTTGTATATATAAACTATTTTACTATAAAATATAAATAAATACTATACTATATATATTATAGTAATATAGTAGTATACTAGTAGTATGTAGTAGTATATATAGTAGTATAGTAATATATACTATATATATATTTTTTACATTAGATAAATTTGTAAATATAGAAAATAAATAATTTAATTTATAATATACATTTTGTTTTTATAGTTACTATGACCCTGGTCAATATATTAGCCATGTAATAAATATATATTAACAAATTATTAATTATTTTAATATAATAAATGTATAAAGTGATGACTAAAAAATAATTAACATGCTAATTAATAAAAAAAAATTAATAAGAAAATTAAAAAATAAAAATGTGATGTATTTTTATTAGTTTAAAAACTATGCAGCACTAGTATCATAAAAAACACTACTTTTCAGGAAAAATTTACTGCTTTATAAATATATAATATAAATAATTACCAAAACTTGAATAACGATATATATGAAATCAAATAATGATAAGCCTAAATAACACAACTGGGTAACTTGTATGCTCATGAGAATATGGTTCAACATATTGAAACTGGATAACATGTATTTGGGTTGTAACTTCTTCAGATACCGTCTGTGTAGTTTGAAAAGAAAATTATTATTTCACTAAATAAATATACTGAAAAATAAAGAAATATAATTTCATTGATTATATTTTTACTATTCAGATTCATTATGTAATTTATTTATATAAGTAATATAAACAAGTTTTAGGTCACACATATACCTAGAGATCAAAAACTTATCTCTCTAATTATCACCTAATTTTCCTTCACTCAACCAGATATTAACAATATTCAAAACAGTGATATATTGCATTTTCAACATGAAAATATAATCCGAATAGATGTTTAACTACAGCATTTTCACTCCAAGATATGAATAAATCTTCTGTAACAGTTGTGTGTACCTTATAGAGTATTTTCATTATACTTGAACAATTTTATAGACCAAAAAAGTAGATATTATTTATATTTATATTTATTTATAGTTTATTGTTTAAAAAATTAAGATTGAGAATACAAACAAAGAAGTGTATTATTAAGTTTACTCAGAAAAAATACTCTTGAGAAAGTATAACTTTTGTTAGGAAACTTAATGCATAATGTTATTCTTATTTTTATACATTTTCTACGTATAGTTCAATCAGTGATAGAGCTTCGAGAATTTTTTTGAAAAATTCTAACATTGTTCTTACTATATGTAGGAATATTATACATTAAATTTTCTAACAAAAATCGTATTTTTTCAAAAACAATTTTTCTCTGTATTATAATATTTTAGTTTCTAATTAAAGTTAAAATTATACCTCTTATACAAACATGAAAAACCGATTTTTGTATAATATACTTTATCTTCTAATTGTAATAAAAGAACAATGTCTGCGAAATTGAATGTTTAATTTTTTAACGAGTTCCCATAAGTTACAAATTATAACAATTTTGTAATCCTAAAATCAATCTTTTCCATCCAAGTATAAACAACTTTTCCAATTCTATTTTTTAACCTCTGTTTTTTATTACTAAAATATTATAATAAATATATATTGTATTATCAGGACTTCGTACACCTACAGGATCGAAAAGTTCACAATTTATGAATATTATCTGCTTTTAATAATGACAGATGCCAACTTGTATAATATTAAAAATATAAAGATATCAGTTATCATAATTTAAATTATATCATATATTTAAAATAATTACAGTTAATTTAAAAGAACAAACAAAAATTCTGTTTATTTTTACATAAAGAAGTTAAAACTTACTAACGGAACTTTGTATGACGTTGCAAGTTTCTTAAGTCGTGAAAGTATATTGTATCCGTTACAGTTACATTACATAACTTGTTTAATGACATTTTTTTCTATTTCAATAACATTTTTATTTCTAAATGATTTAATATGATGTATTATATGTTTCATAAATCACTAGAAAAGTTTAAGTCTAAATTTATGTTACTTGACTTTCTGTATAAATTGACACAAATGTTCCATGGATCATAGTGAAATATTTGCAAATATATAAATAAATAAATAAACTATGAAATTAAAATCCAATAATTTTGAATACTTTTTATTATATTTTTGCCTGTAATATAATGAAAGTTTTATATTAAGAAAATTAAAATTTTTATTATCAAATTACCATTGAAAATAATTTTAAATATATAGCTCAAATACTTTTAGATGATTACGGATTTCCTCAATTTCATCATGTATAATTTTGTTGATAACAATAAAATAATTATGCATTAATTAATATTAATATTGATATACATTTTAAAGTATATTATAAAATAGTACAAAATAAAATGTTTGAAAATTTTATTTTTGGTTAAAGGTATATTTAATACCATAATTTAATTCCATAAGAAACTTATTCTAATTTTAATATTATTATGTATAATTTAATTAATTTTAATAATTATCTACATACTTACAGTTAACATTTTATTTGAGGCAGTTCCCCCATGATACCACTAATTAAATAAAATTAATTTGTTTGCATAAATCGATAATTTATTTTATTTTATATAATTTTTTATAATTGAAATAAAAATGTATGTTAATGATAATTTAAGAAAGATATTTTATGTTAAACATTACATTTGACACTGTAAGTTAAAAAAAGATACCAACATATATTTGATAATAATTCAATGATATATTATAGAAAATGAATAGATCGATTTAATACAAAATATAAGTTAACGAACACTTAAAAGAAATATTTGAAAAATTGACAATTTTCTATATCAAATTTTAATCAT
>JABFPV010000039.1:0-15320 GCA_022817185.1 Oxyscelio sp. ZL-2020 | reverse complement strand
CATAAGAATCACATATGAACAAAATTACACATGCTACATACATATTCTTTATGAAAGCTTAAATCTAATGATATTAAAAACATCTGAATGGTTGAATACATAAGATTGAAAGTTTGATTCCTAAACAAATTGCTTTAATTATAAACATGGCTTTTAAATATATTTTATAGTAATCATGCATGACTGATACATGGTCAACAATTTAGTCATGTGTATGCAACATCCATGGACTAGGCTAACATATTTTTTCACGGATTATTGTTACTAATTTTACTACAACTGTACGTTTTTTCATAAGAAAAAACCATTTATGAATATCTGTGATCTATTTGTTACAAAATACATAATTATTTACCATCATTTTGGCCCATTGTGAAATAATGTGAAACTTTAACTGGTGTAAACTCTATCGCTTAATTCTTCACGTTATCTACTAACGTCTGTCCAAATCCTACATATAAAACTAAATTCGAATCTTTTTTATTGCGTTAAAATTTTATTTTACAATACGAAAATCGGATCTTCTCATTTTAAAGTCATCTACAATTCATTGCCTACAATTTGATAAAAATTACCTACAGATTTAAAAAACGCAAATCTTGACAGAATTCAGAATCTGTCAAGATTTGAATATCAATGCGCGAATCAAACGAATTGTTAAATTTCGATTCTAGGTGACTTCAATTTTGTTATTTATTTGCAACTAATGTTTGTCTAAGTCTAATATTCGTCTCAAAGAACGCATAATTTGCTTGCTAAATAGTATAAATGAACGACCGTGCAGGCCATTGAGAGGATGTTGCCGATGGCGATGCCTGCATGTGCTCGGCGAAAAGCGCCGTGAATTTTTAGATAATGCGGACAGTGCTTCAAAAGGCCAGGGTCATGGTGGCCCACTTCTTGTCCGATTCCAGCTGCGCGTTCCAATTTAGTCTTCAGAATCATTAGGTGCAAAAGTGCAGGGGTTAAGTAAAGACGAGTTAGCAGTTCGACGAAGAATGCACCAGACATCGATAGAACCTGAAAGAAGGTCGATTGATAATTACTACTTTGTATCGCACAAAATGTCGTCTAATTATAAAATATTGATCCAGATAAAGTTAATATTTATAGTTGTATGTAACATTTAAAATATCCATCAAGAACTTCTATAAGGAACTTTCTTAGGGAAGTTCTTTAAGGAAGTTCCTTAAGAAAATCTGAATTTTCATAAAAAAGGTTCATTATTAAGAATCGAACTTGAGACCTACAGCTTAGAACTCTAGCGTACTAACCATTGAGCTAATATATCATATAATAAAGAGTACATTTTCAAGCTAAATATTCGCGCTTTGGATAGTTTAATTTCCATAAGGAACTTCCTTATGGATATTTTAAATGGGGATGACTTTATTTAAAGTTTTTTTTATATTGCTTATATGCATAAGATAATGTAAGCAATTTTAAAAGGTATTAACAGATTTTATATCTGTATGCGTATATAAATTCATTGAAATTTTGGGAAAACGATTTTTATTCAAACTTTTTATTAATAAAATAAGTTAACTGAATACAAATTGTTTTGTTGGTTCCAAAAAAAAGCATGGCAAAATTAAAGTTTCTGTTCTTAATAGGTTCCCGAATGACCATGACATTTTTAAAGAAGTTATTAAACTTTTATTAGATAACTATTCAGTTTTGGAGGAAAAAGGTTACGTGTCATATGCAATTGAAGCAATTAACGTAATATATCATGTAAGTTTATTCTAAAATTTTAAATATAAATTTTAACTTTATTTCACTTTGGTTTAATATTAAATATTTAACATTAAAGATTTTTATTGTAGCTGGCTGATTATCCTGAGGAACATATTAAACATATATTACTTGAAATAATAAAACACAATTCTAATAACAAAGACGACAATTTAGACACTCCAGCAATTATTCTTCGAAATTATTTGATTATAATTGGCCATGTTGCTATTAGACAAATGGTTCACTTGGATACAGCTGTGTATAAAGAATTAAAACGCAGAAATGCGTTGAGAGACATAAAAAAGAAGAATACCTTAAATACATTTAAAAAAAGAAACAATAAAAGATTATCAGATATGTCTGTGATTTCAACTAGTGCTTCGCGTTCTATTCGCCACAAAGAGGTAATTAATGTTAATTTACAGTTCAATTTCTTTTAATTAAGAATATTTTAAACATGATTTATAACTGATAATTACAAATTTTATATGTATAGAATTTTTATTTATCGTTTTAGTTAAACTATTAACAGTATATTTAATTGTTAACCTACATGTATAACTAATTAATAACATTAATAACATATTTTGCTATATCATACTGAAATTACAAAGTTATGTTAACTTTGTAATTTGAGGTTTATTGTCATTATTATTTGTTATTTTGTAAATTTTTATCAGCTACATCTTTTTTATTTATAGACCAATAATCTTAGTATTAATGATGATAGTAATATAACACCTAGTGGTGAAGAAAGTTTGGAAGGAGCTTCTGCTGATGACACTGATGCAGAATATATTCATAACTTCCTAGAAAAGGAAGTTTTAGGTGAAAAAGCAATGTTAAAGAAATTTGTGTAAGTTAAAATAATATATAAGTTATAATCAATTTGTGTAATAAAATGCATTGGCTAGCCAGTCAGCCAACCTAGTACACTCATAGTGGTCACGTTGATTCATAATATAATACATGTGATTGTAACCCTCGCCTTCGGCTCGGGCTACAAACCTCTCATTCGTTCAAACGGACATTGCTGACCTAGATACTTAATGTACTATTCTTATTATTTACATACACATAAAAGGTAATATTCGTATATAAGTAAATAATGATGTAGTACATTCATAGTACACATATAGGTTATGTCATTCAAAATGTATATTAAAATCGCATACAAATAAAAAAATTGAATTATGCAAAATTGACAATGTCATGGATTTAAAAATTAAAAAATTTGTCCCAAATGTGGCAAATTTTAAAAAGTTGTACATTTTAAACTTTATTGGAAATAAATACCCCAAATATATGGCGTATTTATGATTGATTCCATAAATTTGATTGGTTATCAATATTTAGACAGCCAATCAAATCGTTCAGGTTTTCGCTGAATCTAATAAAACACGTGTTTCGAATAATTTCGTTCAGCTTCAGTCGGAACCAGAATTGATCGTGAAAACACCTTATGTCTGTGAAATAAAGGAGAGGGAGAGAAAAGCTTTCACGTTTGAGAGCGTGCGTTGCTGCTTGCAGTGCTACATGTATTCCAAAACACATAATTATGTGTTTAATAATGTCCATTTATATGTTTCAGTATACATGAACATTATACTGAGAGCGTCTTCGTTTGGTTGGTTTGCTTGCTCTGAAAGTGCTCTAAGGATATAGCTATCTCATTCTAAACATATGGAATAGATAAAGACACATATATTCTCAGAGCACTCTCGGAGCAACCAAACGAAAACGCTATTAGGGTGCTTACGGCATGTCACGTTGCATGCAGTAAGTGTTCAGAAACACATATTTCATGTACCACAGTAAACATACTGTATACTCAACTCATTTGATTCCTTCTCTTACTAGATTAGATTTGAGCCTACCTTACGTTTAAAATGTACAGATAGGTATGTTCAAATGTAATCTAGTAAGGGAAGGAATCAAATGAGTTGGGTGTACAGTATGTTTAGTATGGGTCTGTTCGCCGTAAATTTGGTACCGGTACCTAATGGAACATACTCCATGTTAATGATAGGAGGCGTTCGCAGTACTGAGTACCAAGTACTCAGTACCGAAATTCGGTACCACTTGGTACTGCGAACGCCTCCTATCATTAACATGGAGTATGTTCCATTAGGTACCGGTACCAAACTAACTGCGAACAGACCCTATATGCCCCGTCTTTTCGATATTTGTTACCTCTATTTTCTCATATGTCAATGTTTAGGTTAAAAAGAGAAGAAAAGTGATCGAAACGACCAGACATGTACTAAACATATGGCATGTTCGGAAAAGAACAATTTTTAATATTAATAAAGGATAGACAATGCAATCTACATAAGTGCGTCCTTTATTAATATTAAAAATTGTTCTTTTCTGAACATGGCAATACTGTACATGAAATTTGTGTTTCTGAACGCTAGCTACATGCAGCGTGACACTCCGGCTACGTTCTGCATTTATTGCAGCGCAGTACGAAAAATCTTATCTCTGATTGGATCAAATGCCCTTTATAACTAGATTAAAATACTGATTAAACACAGTCGATTAACTATATTAGTTATTACATCAAATTAACAATATTGATGTATTACTTGAAGATAAAAAATAAATATTCTTTACGTGTGATGTTATATAATGTACATACAATATAAATAATATCGAATTATAAAATTAACATTATAAAATGAGTAAAACTTTTTAGGTAACCGTTTTATTTAGTGAACACATATTTTCACTAAATAAACAATTACCATATTTCGAAATTACAATACTTGAACAAATCTTATCATGTTAGATGACTTTTAGAACACGGCATAAGTAGGCTCAGGCAACACGTGCGTACGCCCTCTATGTTCTCTAGTAACATTCTGATAGTGGCGCCCTCTGTGCCGAACTAAATGAATCGTGAAGCTATATAATTCCTGTTCTTGCCATGGAGTGATCAGTTCGATAGAACATTTGACCAGTGTTGGTCAAGTTTGATATCGTGAAACGAGTTTATTCGCCATATTTATATATACCTCGAAAACAGTGTATTGAGTAATAGTGTACTCAAGTTTACTTGAACGACGTATAAAATTGGTGTAAGAATACACGTGCCACAGTTAATAAATTGATTAATAAATCTATTGTCTTGTGACAGACATTAGGTGCCAGGCAATCCATAAATTGTAGTCTAATAGTACAATTTCCAACATGGAGAACCAAAAAGTAAGTACTTGTTTAATATTTTTAAACTGTTATTATTAATGCTATGTAAATTTGTCAATTAATTATATGGCTTGATTGAATGACAATTTCGGAGCAAAACATAGTTCTATAATATATACACATGGTTTACCCGTATGCACAATTAACCTATATCATTTACAATAGTTCCTCGTAATATTTGCGTGTCAGTTTCAACTTTATATTCTCAAGCAGTATTTTAAAGAAAATGATTTGTTTGTGACGTGCTATTTTTCAACTTGATTCATATTAAATGCTTTATAGAAATTATTGTACTTAATGTTGTTTTGGAGCATACAACGTGATCGAAGATAGATGAAAAATCTATATGATTTTCATTCAATGGGTTTTTATATACGAGAAGATATGTGTATACATTATTTAATTGAACTTTGCTTAAAATTCATGACTTTTATTGTTATATTTTCATGTATTAAATAATTAATATGTTGTCTAATTTGTGATTTATTTGTTAGTTTTTATTATTGTTGACATTTGCTTTAATCATAGTAGATATTTAATTTACGTTGCTTGACTTTAGTGACATGTTCAAAAACTTGTTTAAGTAAAGATTTACACATTGTTACACTATTTCTTTGAGACATGATACATTATATTTTTATTTTATAAATCATGAAATTATTATAAGACTAATCATATTTTGAAAACAAGAACACAAATGAAAAACTGAATTTTTAAGTTGTCTATTTGGATTTCAAGTTTTTATTTTATATCAAGTTTTTAATTACAGCTTTAATTTCAGATTTTAATTTGCATTTCAAATGAAAATTTGTATTTTAGACATTAATTTTCAATTGAATTTCGATTTTAGGTTTAAAATTAATATGTATATTTTTTATTTTGGAGTTTGTTTTGGATTAATTTCTGATTTTAAATATCGATTTTGTCAAATTTTTATGTTTTTTCAGACTTTAATTTGGAATTTAGATTTCAATTTTTATTTTTAATTACAGACTAGAGTTCTTATTTGAAATTTTAGATTTTGACTTCAATTTAAATAACACTTTTGTTGTTTTTATTTTAAATTTTATTCCTACTTTCAACTTCGTTATCATCTCAGTTTCCTTGTTAAAATTTTAAAATTAATTTGAATTTTAATTGTTGGAGTTAAATAAAGTTAATATTAAATAAAAACTCAAGTAAAAATCAGAATGGTGTTAAATTTAACATCTATATTAAAATCAAAAGGTAATATAAAAATCTGAAATACAAATCTAAATCCAATATCCAATTCAACATGAAAAACTTAAATCAAGATGTTTGATTGAAATTCAAGTTAAATCATATCCGAAAATTGAAAAGCAAATCTGAATGTTTAATTTTAAAGTTAAAATTCAAACAATTTGAAAATTATTCTCATTTTCTCAAATACAAGTGTCTTTGAAAGCTTTTAAAACCACTCTAAATTATGTTTAAAAAATTCTAAAATGCACTAATAGTGACATTGTGATACTTTATTTACAAACTTTACAATCTTTTTAAGTCACCATAATACCACACTTTTAAAGAACATTGGCACTTATAAAGCTTAAATAATAATCCAAGTTAATAAATTGATTAAAAATATTATTTTGTAACAATTATTAACTGAAAGTCCTATGTTTATAAGATTTATTAGTATTCAATTAAAATGAATATAGATTATCTTTATTTATCATTTTTTTAAATAATTAGTATTATTTTAACACTTAATTATCCAATAGGAGATATTTATTTAAAATATCTCCCAATATTTAAAAATTAGCTGTTTTTCTTAACATGTAAATTAACAAAAAATAATGAATACACTAAACATTTATGTCGCAATAATTTCAATGTATCCATTTTTATAGTTCTATTAAAATTGTGTTCATTGTTTCATTGTTAAGTCTATTGTGATAACTTTTATGATTTATGATATTAAAAATTTTTTGATTTGTTCATTATTTAGACAATGTATTAATCTTTATAAAGGTTTATTATCTATTGTGAAATTTCATTAGAAGTAGATAATCATTTAATCCCTTTAAACAAAAGAAGGATTTTCCCATAATATGTATTTGAGCTCTATTTGAATTTAATCAGTAGATTTAAAAATAAACAACTATTGAAAAGACTATGAACAGTTTCTGTCTATGAATAGGATAAATTTATAGAACAATAATTTTATTATAAGTGTAATATAAGTTTAATATGTCTGTTATTTGTTAAATAACACATTTCAATTGTTAGCATTTACAACACGTTATAAATGAAAATATTATATATATTATAATACTTGAATTATATTTAAAATAATATTGATATTCAAATATATTGTAACAAAAGTTAAAACTTTTATAAAATTGTTTAATTAATTTGTATTACATTATTGAAATATATAATTATCAGCATTCATAATTTAAATAATTATATAATATTTATTAATAAACCATTTTAAGTTACCTAATCTGATTTGGAATGATATATATGGAGAAAAGTTATTAAAAATGTTAAACAGCATATTTGAAAATATTACTTGAAGTTTTTAATATTTCTTATATTATATTTATATTAATTTTCTATAAATTTATTTCAATTTTTCTTATGTTAACATAGTGTTGTTTTTCTCTATACCTTATTTTAAATTTAAGTATATTTATTCTCAGTGTAACTATGTAATTGAATTACTTATACTAAAGTATTTATTCTTATTTTTCAGATAACTAGTACAAACAATAAAGATTATAAGCGTGTCAGCGACGATGAAGATGATCTGGAAGCATTACGCATTGCAGCTTTGAATACAATCGCTAGGTTTAAAACTAAACCTGATGTAAAATCTGTACCATGTGTAGAAGCATTACGCATTGCAGCTTTGAATACAATCGCTAGGTTTAAAACTAAACCTGATGTAAAATCTGTACCATGTGTAGTACATGTGCCAACACGTACATCATCTTATCGGAGTCACAATTACCCGTCATCTAGAGTGGGTCATTCTGCAAACAAAGAAAATTTGATTCTTAACAATGATTTATTGAGCCTTACTTCTGACATTAGTTCAGACGAAGAAAGTGACAAACTGTTAGAGAAGAAGTTGCTGGAAGATGATGATGACATTATCGTTATGGATGACAAGGATGAGGTGGATAGTCTCGATAGACTTATTGATGAAATGAATGAAGAACTCGGTGTGAAAACTTCTACATCAAAAAGTGACAGTCCTTCGCTAAAGAGTTCTTCATCAAGATCTCCTCCTGCGTCAAGACCAGAATATGCACAGTCAAATGAAAGCACCCATAGCTCCTATAAACGCAGATCATTATCTCCAAAATACCGACCAAGGAGAAGATCACTCTCTCGTCAATCACCAGTGCGGAGATCACCCTCTCGTGTGAGGAGATCACCACGAAAATCTCCTCGAAGATCACCACGGATGTCCCCAAAACGCAGATCACCGAAAATTTATCACACATCCAGTGCCTCTCCTGCTTATTATAAAGTTTCGCCAAGAGAAATTAAAAATTCTCCTTGGAGTTCACAGAGATTGTTCATCACCAGGATATCATGGTTTCCAAGAGAAATCATGGTCACAAGAACTGCAACTAAAAAAACCAAAGAGTTATGAATGGAATTCGCCAACGGAGAGGAATGAATTTAAGAAAGAGTCACCATTGCCATCAGAAGAAGTGAAGGTAGAAGAAAAAAAGAGTGAAATTGTGCCTCTGGATCCTGTCATGGAAGCAAGAAAGAGGAAATTTGAGTCTTCAGTACCAATTGGTGTTACTAATAAAAAAATTAAACTGAGCAAAAAAGAAGAAAATGATGAAAAAGATGTCAAAAATGACATGACAGAAGAAAAAAAGCTTGATGATGATGCTAGTATGACCAATATTGATGATTTGGCTAAAAATAAAGAGGGTGATGTGCGTGCATGGTTGAGTATGAAAAGAGCGGAGAGATTAAATAATAGATCAACCGTTGTTCCGATGCAATCTGCTCGTCTTCTGCAGTCAGTTTTTAAAGGAGTTCTTAAAGAGTAAGTACTTGTTCTTATACTATTTATATTTAAAATTATATATACAAATTCACATGTTTTTATTTAAATAAAAGAAGATATATTAATAGGGAAAAATATTCATCTTTTATTATAGTATAGAAACTTGTTTGCATGCAATTTTACGAAATATAACACTTGAATTAATTAGAAATGTCTTTTATAACTTAAAATTAATTTTTCAATTTAATACTAATCAATTCTTCTGCATATTTTTAACCAGTTAATTATTTTCAGAGCTGTTCAAAGCAATGCCAAAAGTACGGAAAGAAAAGTTTTTAAAGAACATTCAAGATACCCACGAGCAAAAGTCTTCTCGCAATGCAAAAAGGCAAAATCGCAAAGTGAAACATGGAAACTACGTTATTGATCAACATACTCCTGCATTGTAGTATTCTACTCCATACTGTGAGTTTGTAAATATTACACTAGAATGCAACATTAATGTTCTACTCGATTTGTTTTATGATTTTACATCCGATGCCAATGGAATCAATAATTTTTTGTTTATTTTACTCTATAAAAAGAATCGATTTATTTTGAAACACAAATATGTACCGTGTGCCTTTTTGACACAAAAGCCGTTTGACATTTTCGTTTCACTTCAGAACATAATAGTACCTGAATACTTAATAATTTTTGTCAATCTATATTTGTCGCTATCAGTTTATTGCATTCATATATTAAAAAGTTAGGGAAGTAGGAACTTAAAAGATAATTACATTTGACTTCCCTATTGTCGGGAGTGTAATCAATAGGATTCAAATATAGAGAAAAGATGAAACAGTGAACGATATAAACCAATGAAATTAAATGTACACAAAAAGTATGCGTGCAATTTTGGTTCAGATGTCTGATAATGTGGAAGTCAAATGTAATTAAATTATTTGCGGTGTTTTAGAAGTCTTTACAAAATAAACCTGCATATGTATTGGTAGTTATTAGCATTCGGGGTTGTCTCGCGAATTCGATATAGCGTGTCGATATTTTTTCGTTAATTAATCTTGCACTGTAAAATCTTTCTTAAACTTTGTCATCGCTTTTAATATTTTGTACTTTTACAATGTGCAATATGCATCTCTTTGCATTAAAAGATAACCCTGAGCGTATTGTATATTTTATGTATATAATAATAGAATAATTAGTAAGTTTACATATTGATACATTTTGGATTATGATTACATGAAACTAAATTTGAATTTTTTGCGTACTTTTTCTGTCTTGTACATAAGACGATTTGTACATAAATAAAATCTAAGTCATTGCTTTATGGAAATATGTACATTACTTGTACAGTATTGTGTAAATAATTTGAAAGGAGCGATGATTAGATACTTTTCCGGTTAACTAAAATTGTGATAGACTGAAAACTGCGTAATGTTATTTTCATTACGCATTACTGTATCTTAAACATAGTTATTATAATTTCTACGAAATAGTCTCTAACAAATTTTTCTAATGAACCATGATTCTGTTTCTTATTAGGATTATCATTTTTTCTCATTTTATAGATTGGTTTTGGAATAAAAAAAGTATGAACGAAGTATTAAGGTAGTTCTAACTTTGGCAGGGAAAATTAATATTATATTTTCAGTACATACGTTTGAATACATCTTATAATCAGTCGCATAACTGCCTTACAGAAATACTTTTTTTATTTACAAACCTAACTTTATATTACACAATTTTTTGCAAAATTGTGTTTATAATTGAGAAAATATTTTTATTTTATTTACCGGGGTGTGTACAATTGATATTATTTACATGTCACTATCATACCCATGCACTCAGTTTTATATATATATAAGTAAATAACTAATTTGAAGTATATCTATACATGTACAAAAGAATTGGTGATATATAAAAAGTATAAATTGTACACATGCCTATTTACCATGTATCTCGTGTTTTTACTTCTTTTTATAATTAATTTTGTTTATATATACATACATTTCTAGAGTAGACACTGGAATTAATTCATTAGAATTATTTTTCGAGACTTGTTCGTAAATATCTACTTGTAATACAAATGTTTTCGTTTAATATTAAAAATATCTCCGAAAATATATATCAACAATTTGTTGCAATTATGAGAAAACATTCAGTCTTATACTGTTCATAATGTAACATTGAAGGTATATATTTTTGTTTAAGTTTCGATATAAAAATCGAGAACCTTTGAAAATAGATCTGTTAATTGATGTATATCTACGAACGTATGTGTATATATTGTAAAAGCGGAGCATAATTTGTAAAAATATTTAATGGTAATTAAACCCATTATAATAAAATTATTTGTGTTATTTTACACTGCGAGCAATATATTATCCTATTAATGATATTAATGATCTTCGACTATAGTTAATAAGTTTTATATAAATTTTCTCCTATTTATTTTAAATGGAATTATTTATATTAAAGTATAATATAAATTAATTTTATTTATAAGACATTCTTAGAATGTAATATGTTTATATGTGTGAGTATGAAAGAGTGAATGTTCAACTAGCGAGAGATTCTTAAGATTATAGGTAAAAAATTATAGATAGACTTTTTAAATTTGTCCAATTCTATTTTCTCGGATTGTACAATATGTATATTGAACAAAAAAATAATTTGCAAAATAAAAAGCTGAATGTAAATAAAAATGAATAGAGCAATACTGGTGCAATCATTGTAACTAATGACTTGTTGCTCAATTTCTCATGTGTATTTTTGAAACACTGATGATTTGTGTCATAAATAAATTATAAATCTTCGTCTATCTTCTGTGATAATAATGTGACTAGTCCGCATTGCACACTTTAATATCACTATAAAGTTTATTTTGGAAACATTAGTTTTTATCATAATGGTTCCTTTTTGAATCCAGTTTTTCTACGTAGATATTTTTATATATAATTGTTGACATAATAACAACTGCCTTCAAATAATTCTATGCATTGAGTTCATTGTGATTCAAATGATCGTATGTGATTTCTTAAATAGTGACAGTGTTCAATGTTTTTAATTAAAAATATTACCTGTCATGGTTGCGTTTATATTGTATTTATTTAGCGATATTTCGACCTTGTATGATATATTTATTCATGTTCCTTTTTTGATAATTAAGTTATAGGGCTCTCATTTCAGAAAAATTTTTTATTTCAGAAAAATAAGCAAAATAAAGAAATTTTTATACCTCAAAACATTGTATTTTCTTTATAAGACCTTTCTTATAATTAAGTAATATTTATTTATTGTAAAATTATATTTTCATGTTACAATTTAATTGTACTTGCATTTTAACTGTCCTTATTATGCAAATTCCATTTTAAAGAAATTGTGTAACTAACAATTAAATTAAAAATAAATTATAATACAATTTTTAATATACTTTGTTTCATTGTATATTACATTTTTTGTATATATATTTGACGAGTAAATAACAATAATGTACAATTTAAGGGTATTTCTTCCAATTTTATACGTCTTTCAGACATTTATTTAATAGTTTTTCCCAGTCATTTCAGACTAAATTCAGAAAAATGTCTAGCTATAAGAGTAAGAGACTCTGCCATGTTCTGTTATAGTTTGAGTGCCACAATAGTCAGAGTGGCTCTCAGGAAATCATAACGTGACAAACGTAGCAACATGCGATACTCGTCAGGAAAGTCTTGCTATTGTAATTTTAGCCTTGCTAAAAATTTTTCTCCATGTAAAAAATACATGCTGTCAGCTGCAGTTTCTTTGCTCTTTGACAACAGTATTGTCATTACTTCATGAAAAACAGTATCTAATATATCCAATTTCCGGCATAACATGAGATGAGCCATGAATTCTAGTAACATTCCTTTTATATGTTTATATTGATGAAAATCTTTTGTGATATTTTCAGACACTCTTCTTTGAACGTGAGCCCAGGATGTAAGAATAACTGTTAAATCTGATGACCAAGTACCATATTCAATATATTTATAGCATTTTTCTAAATATTTACTAATTTCCATCATGTTCCACGCAAACGCCAGTCCTTTTAAAAATGCCCAACTCCAATCGACAACAACAGCATTCGCAAAGGGCCATATACCTAGTTCTTTCTCCACATAATATTTAAAATTTAGCATCATAACATGAATAGATTGAACATCATGTGATTCAGTTATAGCCTGAAAAACAGGTATTGTGATTTTCAATAATCTAGTTACTAGGCAATAGTACATAATCCTTTTGGTTGTCATATTATTTGGCTTTCGACACACATTACCAGTTGCGTCACAATGCAATATTATGGATTTTGATTTCCCATTATTTCCACAAAGCTTTGCATTATCTAAAACTGACATTATTTGTGCTTTGCTGTAAATTGTCGCTGTGAAAGGGAATTGAATCATTTGAAAAGAATTGGACGATTTCTGTCTATCTACTCTCCAGTATTCAACAGCATCTGATACATCCGCGGATTTTAATGACAATTTATTTTCTAGTCTTCTTTCAGAATTAATTTTATGATATATATAACTAGGCCTCAAATTTTGAGTGTCTCCATCATAGTATCTTTCCATGTCTGTTTTTAAATTTTCTATGCGTAAAGAATCTGCCGGTCTGTATTTCAATATTCTTTTGTATTTATCCCTTTTAGCTCCACGTATTTGGTAATACGATTTTTTGTCATTACTTGGATGATGATCTATTAATTCATGCAAACTTAGAATGTTAATGTAAGCATAAGGTTTGCTGTATTCGTCTATATAGAATTTAAATTTATGTTCAATGTCATGAGGTAAACAACATGTAGCATACAGTGCATAATCTTGTCTGATTTTATTATCTCGTATATTATTAAATTGTAAGTGACACGTACTTTGAAGAGAAGTTCTCATAATATTTCTAATATGATCTCGACTAGCTCCACGCAAAAGATTTCCTGTCGAATCAAAAATAAAATTCGATTCTATTAGAACAGTGTCTAGATATTTTGTATATATTTCTTTTCTAATTTTTTTTCGCTTTTTCTTCTTTTTTAAGCCATTCTCTGTCATAACTATAATCACGTTTTCCGTTTTTCTATAATGCGTGTGTTTGTACATTCTGAATCACTTTCTGACTGGTCATTTATATCGCAGTCTGTACTATACTTGCATTCATCAGAAGTCAAAGTGTCAAATGGATTATCTTTAACTGGAGAATTTGTATCTGTTGTATTTGTGATTTTTTCTGTATCCGAAATGACATAATCCGAGTCTATATTGTTATCATCTTCACTTGTAAGTTCATTCATAGGTTCCTTTAAATTCAACTGATTTTGTTCGCCTTTTTTTAATTTCAGACTTTTATCGCTTTCGTTGTCCAAAAATTCTGAACTATCGAAATTTATATCATTTGTATATTTTGTGGCGTTATTATCAACGTTAACGTTAGTGATTGCATCGTCTTTTATATGTTTAGGTTTTAGGTAAGACATACTTTTGTAAGGCTTAATTTCTGACTCCTCGCTATCATATTCGAAGATATTTGCATCTGTATGTGTAACGCTGTGTTCCATTGTTACATTATCATTTTCTAAGTGTTCCTCTCTTGTTTTTTCTGCTACATTGTCTTCGTTATTTAGCAATATTGCTTATTTCTTAGATTTTTCATCGATTTGAAGAATTTTTATACATTTTGTAACATTTACATGTGATTCGTAAGTTTTGAAATTACGTACAAGAGAAAAGCATTTTGCTTGTTGTACATATAAATTTACACATTCTTCGTATAGCTCTGAGAACATTTCAATTTCAAATTCTGATCCATCTGTTAAATTTGATTTCAAACGTAATACATAATCATTTACATTGGAATATTGGAATTCATCATAAACTTTCAGAATATGTACTTTCTCATCCCAATTGTCAACTACATAATCAATAATATTACGACGAATTTCATCATGTCTCTTTTCCGTTCCAAAGTATCCCAAAGATAAACAACGAAACAAGGAATTGCTATCTTCATTAACATAGTAAATAATGAATGATTCTAAACTTATACAGTTATGTAACACATTGACATTCTTTGTAGGATTACTTCCACCAGTGTCCAACGATTCTGATAAATAATTTTTATTCTTTGCCACGATAAGATCTGTACGACTAGCACATTTTGGTATGTCATTAACAGTTTTTGATATTACTTCACTGTGTACAGTTTCAGTCGTTTCACCAAAGTGACTGATATTTCTATTTTCAATATCAACTTCCGCGTACTCATTCATATCATTTCTCTTAAGATTTTCTATACTAATATTACATTGTACAAGGTTGTCTTTATACTTTATGTTGTACAATGGCAGATTGTA
>JABFPV010000038.1:0-15342 GCA_022817185.1 Oxyscelio sp. ZL-2020 | reverse complement strand
GAACGGGAGGAAAGGGGGATTAGTGAAAAGGTTCAACAACAGAATTGCCAACCACAGCAATGCCAGCCTACGTAGCAATCCCAGCAGCAACCAAGTCGACAACAACAACAACCCCAAACTGTGGCACTTGTTAGTCCCAGGGTTGAGCAACAGCAGCAACAAACCATAGTTAGCGACCAGCAGCAGACTGTCGCTAGTAGCTCGACACAATCTGTGAGCACCTCGCAAACTTCGACTAGTCACAAGAGAGCAAGATCTGAGGATGGCATTGACATGGGCAGGCAGGAACAAATGTCGAGTCCAAAAACAAAGAGAATAAGGCAACAGGAAATGACGACGATGTCCGGAAGTGCGTCCGAAGTAGAATACCAAGTAAGCAGAGACATAATTTCTATGTAGTCTTGTTTTTAATTCAAACGTTATTATTTTAAATATCCATTTATAATGGCAAAGTTATAATTTACATTAGGTGTACAAATTGAGAACTTACACTTAACAAGGCGCCATCTGGGTGAACTAAATGTAGGAGAAATCAGAAAAACGTCTTAAATTTTGCAAAACTGTTAATAAATAGTTTTTCAAAAATATTTTTATTTTCTAAAAATTAACATATTTAATAATTAATTATCTTAAATTATACGAATTTTATAAAAAACTGAATGTGTCCAGCATTATATCCACCATTTTTATTTTAATTCGTCCTTCGTGTCATATCCCAATAGTTTCAATTTACTTTCAATATTGTATTATTTCTTTCGACATACTCAAAATATTTTTATTGACAACGTAATCTTTAGTAGTATTTACAAATTTTTGTTATCTTTTGGGTAAATGACATATCTACTCTCATTAACCATTTAAGGAATAAATGGACACTTTTGGTACAAATTTCAGTGCCAATTTTGTGTGAATTCAAAAAGATTGATAACAATGATTTTCTACAGTTCAAAGATAACTTTTTCTTTACCTTTGTGATTAAATTGTCTGACATTTTAAATTTGATACATTTTTGAGAATCCCAAAAATCTCAAAATATAACATTCAAAGTCTGTAAGCTTTGAAATATGAATTATTTGCAGTTTTCTAGAATTTAAAATTATGTAATAAATATGATTTTTGTTTATACGATATAAAAAAGAAATACTTAATCGTTTGCACAGTAGGAATGCATCATTTTGCTTATTAGTAAAATGAAATGAAATTTACTAATCTAATAATTTTAGATACTGTGTTCTGGAACACTAAGTCTCAAAAATATCTTCAAGAAGTTTTGATAATATTCTGTTATCTCTGACAAGAGACATTACGGGAGGGTCAGTCGTCGATTTGCTCGAGATCAGGCTTTTCCACTTCTATTGGGGATATCATTAAATGATCCGAAGTCCATTTCGGCTGAGAAAAGGTTTGAACTGTTTTATCAAATATTTTAAAATCGTATATTTTCGACATTTGACGTAAAATCAGCATGTACAAATTTATCGAAGCATTCAATATATTTAAAATTTTGAAGAATAGTTTCATTCTTCTTTTTAATATGATACACAATAGAACTTAATAACTTTTTTTTAACTAGAAAATTAATAACTTTTTGAAAATTGTTTACAATACGCATCAAAAATAATATTAAATTGAGTACGTAATATTTTGTTAAATTTCACAATTTTCAAAGCTCCATAACTTCGGCAAAAATCATCTAAATGACTTAAAATAATATGACCTAAAAGAGTTTTTAATTGTCTTCAAGATCGTGTATGTAAATTTTTGAAATGATAGGGGGCACCACCGACGTTTAACAGATTCGTGTTTAAAGAGCAGGAATTAGCATTAATGTAAACATATGTGGGTGTGTCGACAAAACATGTAACTGGTTCGTTCCTATTTCTACCTTTCCCTTTTTCTATCATCTTCCGAATTAACAAGTGGTCATATTGGGATAGTGGGGGGGGGCTTGAATACGAATCGGTTAATGAAGTGCATAATACGTTTCAAACAAGATAGCTAATTCAACCTGTATATCCAATTAGTTTGAACATTTTTAATCCGGATTGCATGAAAAAACATAGAAATTGGAATTTGAAAAAAATTGAAATATTTTGCTTTCAATAATCGAATTTTTTCGGCATTTGACGTAATATCACCATAAAAATATGTATCAAGGTGTTCGATATTGAAATTTCTTTCAATTTTTTAGGAATCCTTCCTTCTGTCTGATATAATACATAAGAAAATTATGATAAAAAATAATAATTTTGGGATACATTATTCTTATTAATTTGTGCCCGATTAATCATGTGTGTTAAAATTAACTGTAAGATCATATCATTACCTCAAATAATTATCTGTCAATTTTCTATAATATTCTACATTCTGGGTGAAATAAAGTACATTAAGCGGATGTCAACTTTTGGTGCCACGGAATTAAGAACATTTTAATTGATATAAAGAATAATTATTAAATTTGAACATAACAGTCCGATTATTTGTTTATGAAAGAATATTCAATTATATTTTATTCTATTTTATTTAGTGTATATTTAATAAATATTACATTTATTTTTTTTCTCACCTCGAAAAAGAAATGTAATTTTTCTCGTTCAAATTAACACAATAACAGCTCATTGTTTACAATTTGTAAAAGAATGAGAGAATTCACGTGTTTTCTAAAAATTTGCTTTCTATGTTTTACTTTGACATACTCTGAAGTCAAACGGATTTATTTTTAATAAACGTAGATCATATATGATACCACAAGAAAATATATTTATTCTACAATAGTTAACCAAAAATGTCAATTATAATATTATGATTCTCAAACTTTATATATATCTATTAGGTTACACGTACAAGAAATACAAAGATCACAGTTTGAGTTTTTAACACTGATAATATAATATGGATTGTTGTCCAAGAGAAAGAGGGATAATTATAAATAAAAATTATTACTGTTTCTAAACTAACCATGCGGACATTTCAACATTCCGGAGGGTTCAAAATGAACACGGTTATTCGGTCAGCGTCCAATCCGTACACATAAAATGGTACGACGTAAATCTGTGCACAAGGTAGCGTTGATTTCGTACACTGTAAATCGGTACGAACGAAATCTGTCATCGGTAATTGCCGTTTTATCGCAACATATTTTAAAAACGCCAAATGTAAAATTGGAATTAAAACCCTGTTAAATAAAAAAATTAATTTAATAATGCCATGTATGATATAAATACGAAAAACGTACTGTTCAAATCGTACGACGTAATTTCGTCAGCGTCCAAACCGTACGACGTATTTCGTCAGCGTCCAAACCGTCAGCGTCCAATCCGTACACAAATCGATATATCGAAAATCGATATTATTAGGCAACCCCGGTTGTCTATGGCGTGTTCGGAAAAGAACAATTTTTAATATTAATAAAGGACGCACTTATGTAGATTGCATTGTCTATCCTTTATTAATATTAAAAGTTGTTCTTTTCCGAACACGCCATAGACAACCGGGGTTGCCTAATAATATCGATTTTCGATATATCGATTTGTGTACGGATTGGACGCTGACGGTTTGGACGCTGACGAAATTACGTCGTACGATTTGAACAGTACGTTTTTCGTATTTACATCATACATGGCATTATTAAATTAGTTTTTTTATTTAACAGGGTTTTAATTCCAATTTTACATTTGGCGTTTTTAAAATATTTTGCGATAAAACGGCAATTACCGATGACAGATTTCGTTCGTACCGATTTACAGTGTACGAAATCAACACTACCTTGTGCACAGATTTACGTCGTACCATTTTATGTGTACGGATTGGACGCTGACCGAATAACCGTGTTCATTTTGAACCCTCCGTCATCTTCGTAATTTTGACAGCTATATTCTTTTTCTCTATTTAATTCATTAATTCAAGTGAATACGATTTGTATTTATAATAAATTAAGTTTTTGTCCTACACGAGAAAAAAAATTACTACTTCAGTTAGATCACTCAACACAAGCATACAAATTGTGTTGCTGTGTTGAAAATTAACATTATACTTATGTCTAGACTGGGAACCTTAAAAAGGCTGATCCTCATGTAAGAGATATGTCATCAGTATTGAATTCAATGCTGTATTCGCATCAGTGTTTCGATATTGAAGGATATCCTTAGCAGTCGAACTCCCCCTTCTGTGACTCGCGCGAAACATTTACTGCTACATCGAAGGTAAGTGTCGGTAACATAGATCGATACATTTGAACGATCTACGTACATGAAATCGAACTGTCATTTAGATAGGTTATGTCAGCTGATTTCAGCATTGTAGATGTTTGTTGTTGTTTGTATATGGTGTGCGGTTTGAAGTCAATTTGACAAGGCCTTAGCCAGTGCAGATACTATTGTTTTGGATTTGTTGCCAAAGGCTGAAAGCATTAGAAATATTAAATTAAATATTTCATAATTGTACGGTAAGTAAAAAGATACGATACTTAATAAAAATAAATTCAGATCAATTGAACTAAATTTCAAGCAATCAGTGTAATTGAATTTAATATAAATAATGAATAAATTAATTACAAACTTTCGTAAACACATTTTTAATTGTTACAACTATATTAATTATTAATGTTTTATATATGCATTTCCATTTTACAATATTTAATAAGCGTAAATAATGACAAAAATAAATAATAAAAAAATAAATAAATAATGAAAAATTGCATTTTTTATTATTATTTTGTAATTAAGATATATTTACCAAAAAACGTTTTCTTATTAACTGACTTATTACTACCAAACAGCAGACAATATTTATACAATATTGTATAAATATTTATAAATACTGTTTTATATATTGTATACATATAAATAAATATGTATAAATATTTAATAATATTTATTAATTTATTAATAGTACACTGACAATAAATGTTCCATTTTTAATTTCCCAATGTCACAAATGATTATGTTTATATTAAAGGTTTAACGTAGATCCCTTGTTCAATATTGTGTTAAATTGTGGAAGACGCTATCTATTCAAAATTAATAATGTTTGTAATTAAATATTAATGGAGTTTATTTATATCACAATTAAAGATGTTAATTTCAAAATTATTATAAGTTTTACACATTCTTGTTATATGATTGTTTCCAGTATACATGGTTTTATAATATTTAATATTAAAAATTATATTTTGTCTCAAATTTCTATGGAATTTTAAAATTTAATTAAAAAAAAATTTTTAAACTTAAATAATTGTATAAAATTTTTATTATTAAAATTTAATAATATAAATATTTGTAATACTTACACTTTTATAATACTATAAATATTTATATTCATATATTTTTATAAATTTTATAAATATTTCTAAATCATTGATATGCTCAGACATTAAATATAGCAATATTTATCAATATTTGTTTATATTGGTATTTATATTGATACTATAGTTATATTTATAATAAACCATAACGTGCAATTATGGTTTAAATAATATTTAACCAAAAGTTTGGTAAAATATATTTTCATCGAAATATATTTAACAAAGAGAATCATGTGAATAAAAAATTTTATTGATTCTTTTTTCAATATAATATTTCATTCTACCAATTCTCTCTTCATTTGAAAATTCAAACAATTATTAATCATTACTGTTCCTTTTGAAATGACTACTTGATGTAACCTTAAAAATGATAACTGGAGGAACAAATATTTCTAAATTAATGTAAATTCTCTTCACAAAATTATATTTAGATACCTGAAACATCTTGTTAAATATTATTTAAGTAAGCCAACCAATAAGAAAACATTTTTAGTAAATATGTGTTGATTACAAAATAATAATGAAAAATATATCTTGGTATAGGTATTAAAATTTAGGATTTTGTCAGGCATTCTAAATTCACCTTAAACAATATGGCAAATAATATTTAAAAAACTTAACTAATATGTACCCATAATTATTAAAAAAGTAGCATGAGTATGGAAGGATTAAGTATAGAAATGAAGTTTTATAGTTGTATAATATCGTAATATTAATCCTCCATGTAGCAAAAGTCGTGTACATCTGAATTCATGATCGACAGTTTCTTTTCTACAAAAATCGAGTGTTTATGTTAGTGCTTAATAAAATAAATGTTTCTCATTAATTTATTCATATTTTTAAATATAAATAAATGTTTTATTATTTCTAAATAAATAAAAATACTTCACTTTAAAATTAAAATAATTAATTTTTTATTAGAAAAACATTACTTTACAAAGAAATACATGTATAAATACATATATTAATTTCTGTACAAAACATGTAACTTTGTATCTTCTTGGTAACATAAAAATAACGTTTTTAAATTATTTTATAAAAGGCATTGTTGTTATAATATTAAAAAACAATTTATTGTATAGTGTGCTTCAATTTTTTATAACAAAATAATGGGTTGAGTTTTATAATATAAAATAATAGACACATTTTTATATTATATAATATTATTAATGACAAAACAGTTTAATGAGTCTGTTTTTGCACATTAATTTTTATAAAATAGATAATGGATTCTTCTCCAAGTCCAAAGAAGAAAAAGAAGGCGAATAAACATTTTTTGAAAGAATGGCTGACCTTTACTGAGTTCCAACCATGGTTGCAATGTAATGAGACAGAAGAATATCAGTTTAAATGTACTGCTTGTGATCTGCAAGGCAAGGGTGGCCTATCAGAAATCAGAAGACATTTTAAAACAAAATACCATGATGATTGCGTTAATAAGAAAAAAGAAAACGAAAGCAGTGGTACATCATTTGAAGAAAGTCATTTACCATCTATGAAATATGAAGATCAAATTAAAATTGCTGAAATCGCTTTATGTGCTTTTTTCGTTGAACACAATATTCCGCTACATATTTCAGGCTTTTTGGTTACTCTATTGAAAGCACTGTTTCCAGACTCATATATAATAAGCAGACTCAAACTTGGAAAAGATAAATGTAGACAAATAGTTACAAATGTCCTGTGTCAAAGAGAAACAGACAGAATTGCAGAACAGGCCAGAAATATGAAATTTTCCGTTTTTGTTGATGAAAGTACAGACATCAGTAATTCAAAGTTGATGACTTTCCTTATTAAGTACATTGATCCTACTTCTTTTAAAGCAATGTCTGAATTATTGGAACTTATCCAAATAAAAACAGTCTCTTGTTCTGCTGAAAATTTGTTTTCTGCATTTAAAAATGCTTTATTAAAAAAACAAATTCCGTTTACAAATATAATTGGTCTGACATGTGATAACGCATCAGTTATGATGGGGCGCTGTTCCTCTTTTCATACCATGTTAATGGAAAAATGTCCTTTTTTAAATGTTATAAATTGCATTTGTCACTCAGCTGCGTTAGTTTCCAACCATTCATGTTCTCAAATACCTGATTATATTCATACTTTCATAAAAAATTTAGTATCGTACATAAATAGTAGTGCTAGTCGATCATTAAGTTTTCAAAATTTTGAAGAACTGATAAACGAAGACAACAAAAAGATTTTAAAATTGTGTAACACGCGTTGGCTTTCTTTATGCAATTGCATAACACGAATATTAGAGTCGTGGGATCCACTCCAACAATTTTTCAATGCAGAAGTTAAAAATAATCAAAAAAATAAATCAGCAAATACCATTCTCTCTTCAATGAACGAAATACAAACAAAAGCTTATTTATTATTTTTACAGTTTGTTCTACATAAATTTAATGAATTTAATATTTATTTTCAAATGCGAAACACGGCGATACACAAATTACATTTCAAATGTAAAATTTTATTTAATGAAATTGCAGTTAATTTCCTTAAGCCACACTTTTTTAAAATTGGTGATGATATTTTTAATCTTAACTTCACTGATATGAATAATATATTACCAATTGAAAATATTTGTCTTGGTTTCGAATGTGATGATTTTTTAAGTGAGAATTCAAACAGTATAACAGTTGAAGAATTAATGCAAATAAGACAGAATTGTTTAAATTTTTATATTGTTGCCCTTGAACAAATAGTTGCTCGTTTTCCTTTAAAAGATATCTTTTTAGCTAGCTTGCCTGTTTTCGAACCAAAATTTATGCTCCATGATATGGAAAGAGAAAAAACGTTTAAAAATGTTATTTATGTTGCGGGTAAGTTAGGAACATTTGATAATTTTGCTCTCAAAGAAGAATGGACTAAGATTTATTTCATTGATAAGAAATTACGAAATGAATTGACTTCAGTAAATTTTGACGACATGTGCATAAAAATTGCTCACTTAAAAGATGAAAGTGGTAATCAAATGTTCCCAACATTAACGTCTGTATTGAATTGTGTGCGATCTTTACCTCATTCTAATGCTGAAGCTGAGCGAATCTTTTCAATCGTCACGGATATGAAATCAAAAAAAAGAAATAAAATGAACGATGAGACATTGAATGCTTTGGTTGTCATAAAATCAGCATTAAAAGCTCGTGGCGAAACGAGTGACAATATGATTATAAACAATTCGTATTTAGAATTAATGTCCAGTGACAATTTATATAAATAAGTTAAAATCTATATTTTTAATATAGATTTTTCAGTTTTTATTTTAATATTTTATTTAACTATGTAATTTATTTATTATAATTTCATTATGTTACATATTCTGTTCTGTATATGTATAACCGTTATTAATTTATTATATTTATTTTGTAGTATTTATTTAACTATGTAATTTATTTATTATAATTTCATTATGTTAACATATTCTGTTCTCTATATGTATAACCGTTATTAATTTATTATATTTATTTTGTAGTATTTTATTTAACTATGTAATTTATTTATTATAATTTTATTATGTTAAATTATTCTGTTCTCTATACGTATAACCGTTATTAATTTATTATATTTATTTTGTAGTATGGTGTATGTAAACAAAAAATATTATGAAATACATTTGTAATTTATTAATTTTACCACAATGAAGTATGATGTTTCATTTGTTGTTGCAAAATAACATTGCTCTTATAAAAATATTTCTTTACAATTATGGTAGAACTTACGTTGAAGTCAATGACTAGTGTTTTATTTACATGTCGAAAGAGGAATATAGAACAGCATTTCAATTGAACATTCGTAGATATGCATACTCGTGCAGAAAATACCCATACGATGTATGTAATGTTTCAGTGGATTCTTGATAAATTTTTGGTCGATAATTCGTAGATGGGAGACAGCTACAGAGTTTCGCCGACTTTTCTCCTACTACCTTCGTATTATGTTCCATTTTTAAAAATGAATGATTTGTAAATCACATATTTGTAAATTGCATGACAGTGTCAAATGTAGAAGGTTTTCGGTCCCAATTTTGTAAAATACAGGATGTTATAATGTATTAAATAACACAAATGTCAAAAAATTGAACCCTGTTAAATAACATACTTTTATTTTTACAGATTGTACTGCTACTATCTTCTGGACGAAATACTTACCAAAGAAAAATTTATATTACTTTCGCAAAGAAATCACTACATGGATAGACAGATGTCTTTACTCGCGTCTCCTTCGATAGATTTTATTAATACATTTACGATAAATACAAACGCATATAAATTATCAACATCAAATTTGAGATATACTAAAAAAATCTCTTATATACAGAAGAAAATAATGAAATATATTAAAGAAAATAGCTCTTGTAATATAACAGATATTGATTTCAAGAAATATATTTATGATGAAATAGAATACAATAATATATTACAAATTGTTAGAAGAAGCTATTCTTTTATTATATTACAACGTTTGTGTAAAAATATGAATGAAGAATTACACTTATTAAGTTTAAAATTTATTGAGCTGCAAAATTTTAATACGTGTTATTTAGTTCTTGGCATCGTTAAGTTACACGAAGATGATGTTACGAAAACTTTTGAAATACTTAAAAGTTATATTGAAAAATGTAATTTATCATGGGATAATATAATAGGATTTAAATTTGCTAATAAATGTTATAAATTAAATTATCTGTGTAAAAAAAATGTCGATGTACCAAACACTACCGTCATGGAATCATTTATTAAATGTTCATCCATTTGTTTTAGAAAATTTTGCAAATTACATTGTACATGTAAAGTTATTAAAATTTTGCACTTATTTACGGCACAGACGGCATTATTTGACGTAAATCGAAAAAATGGATACTCAATTTTTCAGTTTGCACGTAGTTGTACAAATGTTGATGTAACTTCATTGCAAGCAGAATGGAGTAAACTATATTTTTATTTTGATAATTCTGATAAAATGAAATATAAAAAATTAAGTTGTACTAATATGTGGAAAAAAATTTGTACTATTAAAACACCAAGCAATGAATATGAATTTCCCGCTTTAAGACATATTTTAAGTATTATATTATGTTTTCCATTTTGTAATGAACAATTATAAACAAATTGTATTACGTCGTAGTATGCATTAGGGTTAACAGGATTTAAATCATGTGATTTAAATTAATGATTTAAATCGAGATTATTTTTGTATATTAACCGGTAGTAACATTATAAGATAAACTTTAATTTAAATCAAAAAATTGATTTTACAAATTTTTTTTTAAATCATGATTTTTATTAACCCTAGTATGCATTCATACGAAGAAAATACCCGTAGGAATAATTGGGATTTTTTTTAAATAAAAAGAATTATGTAATAATATCTCATAATTCATATACATATGTGTACACCCTGATAATTATATTTATGTAAAATGTATGTAAATATTATAATTTATTGTTACACGAATTTTTGTAAATTGTATGTGAATGCCTTTATTGTGCTGCATTATTTACACAAATCGTATTTAGGCAAATTTTTTAAATCTTAATCTGACTTTTTGGCATTTATGAAGTTAATATTTGTGTGCAATACAATGTTTACAACATATTTCCATATATAACAAATATTTAAAATATATTTTTTATGTAAAATAACAAAATAATTTTTTATATATTTAATTTATGTAAACATAATCAGTGGCTAAGAAAGAACATATATTAACCAAAGTACGAAATATAAAAGAAATAATATATTAAGGTGGTTATAACGTTACTTATTTTCTAATGTATTCACGTTTAATCAATGAGGAACGTCAGCTTAAGGAACATCTCACTATTAATTTATTAATTATTAAATAAATAATCAATGAATGTGTTTCAGATTCACATATAATATTTTTGGTAGCACTAACTTTATTCTATTAATTTTTTATTTAAATTTTATGGTTATTTTTATATTATAATAATAAAATAACTGGACTTTCACTTGTATGCTCCATAAGTAGTAATGTAAATATGAGGTATTAAAAAATTGAATATTTCGGCTTAGAAACAGAAAATTTGTACGAAAATTTAACCATCAATGATTTATAATGTTTACATTAAATGATTAAAACAAGAAAACTTTATAGATTTGAGTTAATACTATAACTACCTTAAATATTGATATAGTAAAATATAAATTGCTAATTTTTAAAACGGGGCGTATTCAGTTAATCCAAAACTCAGTTTATTTCAATTTTTACACAAGTGTTCGACTCATTAGCTGTACAACAATATATATTTAAAATTTGAGACAAAATCAATATTAGGATAGACTGAGTGTAGGATAAATTGAATATGTCTCTCAAAAACAATGAACTTAACACTTAATATTACAAGAATGTTATTATAAATTTTTTAATAAACTTATTAAATGAAATGTATTTAAAAAAAATTGTATATTCGTGTAAAGTAGTATTACAAATTATATGTAAATGCGCACTAAAAAATTAATAAAATATTTTCTATTTTATGTCTTGTCAAATCTTTATTTTACCCTTGTTACTCTGAAAAATATTATAGTTTACTATTTTTTTTAACAACTTATAATTTCACTCCTCGCCTATAAATATTTGATATATAAAATATATAGATATTAAATTTTTAATAGGCTATGAATTAACAGTGTTAATGGTGAAGATACGAGTATAATTTAAACAGTATTTAAAAAACTATTTTTTCATGTATATCAACGTTATGTGCATTTCACCATGAAGTATGAAAAAAATTGTTTTACATTATTCAGAAAGTCTTACGTTATGGAAAATTAATTACGAATAGATGTAAAAACATTTTTTTATATATTTATAAAAGTTTACCTTTCAATATTTTGAAATAAATAATTGTTCAACTAATAATATTTTGTTTAAATTCTCAACTCGTCATAACTTGTTATTTTGTTATTAAATAATTTGTTGGTAAATTTATTATTGTCTTTAACTATCTTTATTTATATATATTAACATATTTTTAAAACTTATATTCATTGGAATTTAAATTTAAGAAAGAATTCGTGAAATGAAACAGTAAAAGTAATAATTTTGTAAATGTTAATGCTATGTAAATTAATCAGGTTTGTTGTATTAAATAAGGTATATATTGAAGTAATTTCAAAGATTTTTTACTCAAAAATAATCGAATCTGCATTATTATTTTGACGCTTTTCTACCAATCCTGTTTTCGGTATGGTTGTCGGTATGAACTGAATTTCTATTCAGTTCATCGTAGCAGATTTTTTTATATTAATATTTAGCTTTTTTTTCGAAATTATAGATATTTAAAAAAATTACCATTTTTTGGATCCCTCTTTTTTGGCCGAAAAAAATACTAAATGTGAATATAAAAAAATCGGCTTCGATTAACTGAAGAAAATTCAATTAGCTTCAAGGCAGACCGATAATCATTAAAATTGAATAAAAATTGTAGCACGGGGACAACCATACCGAAAACAGGATTGGTAGAAAAACGCGAAAATAATAATGCAGATTTGATTATTTTTGAGTAAAAAATTTTTAAATGCCAGAGCTGAGAAAATAATTCGTGAAAATGAGCAACTTTTTCAATTCAATTCAATTTTATAACAAACAGTTTAAAAATCTTAATTTAAACCCTTAACCTTGTTAAAAAAATAATAGATACCAATAGAACTATTTTTATTAGCATAGATGCGGTTTCTGTCAATGATTTGCCCAATTTTATGTTGTCCATATGCAATTTTATATATATATATATGTAATAGTATATCCTTATCAAAGTAGTATTACTGAAGGGTCTATTCATAATGCCAATAGAAAAGTACGTTAATATGGGAATACTGTTACATACATATAAATTAATTTGTAATTGCATATAAACTATATAAAATCGCATATTACACATGGGAAAATCAGTGACAAAAACCGTATAGATATTAAAAAATTATTCATATTGATATTTATTATATAAATAAGATAATTTATATATTATACATTTAGTTTTATTATTATGTACTACATTTATATAATATTTTTATCGCATTTATTTTTTGTCAGAAAATCATATCTGATGATGATGATGAGTTAAATCTGCACTTGGAATAATTTTTGTGCGATAAATATATATGTTAAACTTTAATTCAATACTTACTTTAATTTCTAAACTAATATTTAATAAAAAAATTTAGTAAATATGTAAAAAAAATTCAATATAAAATTTGAATATAAATTAAATAAAATATTGAAGTACGAGTAGAATTAAATATTACATTAAAAGTGAAAGTAAGTATTGAATTAGAAGCTTAAATTCTTAAATTATCTTAATTTTTTAATTAAATATAAAACTAAAAACTGAAACGCCTATTAGAGTAAAACTGAAATGTAAGTAGTAATGTAATTATATCTGTAATTAAATATTTACTTTCATTTCAATTTGACTCTAATAGGCATTTCAATTTTAAGTTTAACATTTAATTAAAAAATGAAGATAATATTAATTTTCATTTCAACATTTAATTCAATACTTACTTTCACTTTTAATTTAATATTTAATTCTACTTGCACTTCAATAATTTATTAATATTTTTATTCAAATTGTATATAGAATGTTGTTACATATTAACTACATTTTTAAATTAAATATTAGCTTAGAAATTTATGTAAGTAAATAATCCCAAATGCAGATTTAATTTAAAACAGTACCAGAAATGATTTTCTGACAGAAAATGACTGCGATAAAAATATTATATAACATAATATTTTGTTACTTACATAGGTTAAATTAAATAACATATGTTGTAAAATTTATGTTAGTTAAAATTTAAATATAATAATAAAATTAGATATAAAAACATATAGAAATTACAAATATATATATATAAAGATATATAAATAAATAAATATAATTTTTTTTAAACATTTAATTGTTTTATAATAATCACATTTTTAATTTATATGAGTTTTATAAAGTATTTTACTAATTTTTATAATTACAAATAAGATAATATCATATTTTTATAGCATTCAACTTTTGTCGAAAAATCACGTCAAATGCTGAGACTCAACTCTGCTCAACTCTCAAATCGATTTTAACGTTAAACGTTGATTTTTAACGTTTTAGTAGAACTGGCAACACTGTCGTCTGTAGAACTGGCAACACGTATACAAGTGTTGACAATTCAGTTTGATATATGCATCGATCTATGTTACCGACAGTTACCTTCGATGTAGCAGTAAATGTTTCGCGGGAGTCCCAGAAGGGGGAGTTCGACTGCTAGGGATATCCTTCAATATCGAAACACTGGTTATGATGACTGTTTAGCACGGACCACGCGGATTAGAACGTATTAAAATACGACAAATGATATGTTCAAAAGAACAAATACGAGATATCAGTTATAACAACTTAATACGTTTCAATACGATCTTGGCTGCTAGGAAGCTCGAACACATATTTCATAACCAGTAAAAAACTACTTGGTAACATTCAAATGAAATATCCTGACCCACCCACCGCATTCTCCAAACGTTCCTTCTTCCGAAAACCATTTGTTTCAATCAATAACTCAGCCTGTCTGAGCAGCACTTCCGTTAGTATGAAAAATGTAAAATCTGGTCGATTATTAGATTCCCAGTCAACACAGTTACTCGCAGTAATGCCGCAGCGATACCGCTGCGAATCGGTTATATTGCTGCAATACCGCTGCGGTATCATTGCGAGAAATGTGTTGACTGGGCATTTTATAATACGTCAAAATCTATGGTGTAACGTTGGTGTATTCTTGGAGTCAATTCCGTGCGGTACTGGTTTGATTTTTTACATCTTTATTTTTGGTGTAACTTTGGTGTAAATGTTACTGCTCTTACACCAACCTCGTTGGTGCAGAGGTGGTGTAAACGGAACAGAAAATAATATGGTGTAATTATAGTGCATTGTTGGTGCAGTTTTTACTGGTGTCAAAAAGGTGCAAAAAATGTCGCTTTTGCACCAACTTATCACCACGTATACACCACGTTTACACCAAGA
>JABFPV010000037.1:0-15343 GCA_022817185.1 Oxyscelio sp. ZL-2020 | reverse complement strand
CGGCAGCTGGCGGTTCCGATGTGGGCCCAGCAATGTGTTGCGGGACTGGGCCCCGCTTTTTCTTTCCACTTTTGCATCCTTCCGGCGCCGCCTGGGCCTTTTCCAAATACTTTTGGGCCTTATAAATGTTGTGCAATATTATTAATTTTTTCTTTTTTTCTCAATTCTTCTTTTTTGGCGTTTGGGGCCTTACAATCCCAAACAACAGGTCCTCCGAACCGGATCGGCCGGGATTGATTTAGTTTCGAACAATTTCTTGTTTTTTAATTTAATTTAGAATTTATTACAAAATGTCGCAACCTGAGGAGGTCATTCAAGTTGCGAAGACTCTCGCTTCTCAGCAGGAGCTAATCCTGCGAGAGATGGATCGCTTATACATTAATACAAAGAAGAAAGGCGTTTCAAACTTCTCTCTTGGTTACCTTCAAGGCAGGCTGAGTTCTCTCAACAGGTTAATGGAGCGTGCCCAGGACCTGCACTCCAGGATAGTAACCATTACTACTCCTGAACAACAAGACACCATGGTGTACTTCACCAATCAAATATGGTCTCAAATCGAAGACCAATTTGATGAAGTCGAAACTTATTTGTCTGAGAAGTCTAATGATCTTCATGTAACTCGGGAAGCTATTCATGCTTCTCCCCGCATAACGTCTCCGCAGGGGAACATCAAGGCATATTCCCCCCTCCCGCTCCGCTTCAGGCACAAGTCAGGCTTCCTAAGCTTGACCTGCCTAAATTCAACGAATCATTCAGCGAATGGTCTGACTTCAAAGACGTTTACATTACCGTTATTCACAATAACGCTTCCCTCGCCGAAGTTCAGAAACTTCAGTATCTTAAAAGTTGCCTTACTGGAGAGGCGAGTCACCTTGTTAGCGCTTTGGCCGTTAGCAATGACAATTACGCCACTGCTTGGAACGCAGTCATTAAACGTTATGATAACAAGCGTTTAATCATTACCTCACTTTTAAATAAATTATTCGCGCTTCCTGAAGTCACTCAGGATAATTTAACAAAATTAAAATTGACAAGAGATACGCTCACTGTGGTGCTGGAACCACTCAAGTCTCTCAGTTGTTCTGTCGACCAATGGGATCCTATCCTAATCCACTCGTTGTTGACACGATTTAATCACACGCTGAGGCGGGAGTGGGAGTCTCAATTAAGCGATACAACGGACTATCCAAAATTCGAGCAATTCGAAAAATTCTTAAATAGCAAAATCAGCATGTTAGAATCGTTGGCGCTTGATGAGAGGTCCACTCCAAAGGATCAATCCCTGTCTTCCAAGGGAAAATACAGATCCTTTAACGCTTCTCTCCAATCAACGTCAGACGTTTGTCCGATGTGTGCGCAAGCGCACTTTCTGTACACCTGCCCGAAGTTTAGGGCTTTGGGTGTCTCTGAAAGACATCAGTTTAGGAGTAGCAGAAAGTTGTGCACTAACTGCCTGTCTCCCAGGCACGGCACAAATTCCTGCCAAAGCAAGCACACTTGCAAGAGATGCGCCAAACATCATCATACTTTGCTGCATTTTGATAGTGCACAAGGGAACTCCGTCAACAACGAGGCAGCCCCACTATCGCAGCCCTCTACAAGTAGCTCTGGAGGTTCCGTCGCCCAGCCGACGCTAAACACTCATTACAACTCTGCGATTCAGTCAGAAGTTTTACTTGCCACCGCTTTGGTGCAAGTACGATCCCCTCGGGGATTCTCCGCTACTGTAAGGGCACTAATAGATCCGGGGTCCGAAACATCTTTCATTAGTGAGTCTGTCGCACAAACCCTGAGATTGCCCCGTCAACGGGTCAATATCCAAGTCGCAGGGCTAGGGGGCAATAAGACTGGCAGCCTGAAACACTCTACCTGTTTCCAGATCCTGCCTTCTACCGATCCGCAACACCCAGTTTCTGTCGGAGCCTACATCCTCCAATCCATCACGGCGTACTCAGCTAAACGGTTCCGAGCAACCGATTATCCTGAGTTGCGCAACCTAGTTTTAGCAGATCCAGATCCTTCTAGGAATCTGCGCATCGAAATTCTCCTGGGAGCGGACATTTATGGGGATCTAATTCTCGGCCATGTCATCAAACTGCGTAACTCAGCAGTTATTGCTCAGTCCACCACTCTTGGTTGGATTCTCTCTGGGCCGATTAATTCCTCATCATCGCCCAGAGTGGTGACCGCTCAGCACGCTTCTCTTGATTTGTCGAGCGCTCTTCAAAGGTTTTGGCAGATCGACGATGTTCCAGAGGAGCCAAAGCTATCGGCCCAAGATCGGGAATGCGAAGCTCATTTCCTTGAGCACGTGAAACAGACCAGCGATGGTCATTTCTCGGTCAAGCTTCCGTTCGCTTCTGACCCGACTCAACTGCTCGGAAGGTCAGAGCAGATTGCTGTCTCCTCCTGGTTACGAAACGAGAAGCGTCTGCAGAAGAAACCCGAGGTATTGGGTCAATATCAAGGATTTCTATCAGAATATGAGTCCCTCGGTCACATGAGCGAGATTTCTGCCCCTGTCGACGAAGACAGAGTGTATCTCCCACATCACGCCGTCTTGCGTGAGCAGAGCACCACAAGCAAGCTGCGCGTTGTGTTCAACGCATCCAGTAAGACGACATCGGGAGCCTCGTTAAACGATCTGCTTCTAACTGGTCCAAAGCTGCAGAACGAAATCGCTGCAATCATACTTGATTGGAGACAACATCGCTACGTTCTAACTGCCGACATCGAGAAGATGTTTCGCCAGATTTGGGTCGATGAGGCAGACCGAAAATTCCAGTCCATCGTTTGGACCAAACCGGGCGCTGGTCGTCCGAGCCGCTTCCAGTTGAACACCGTCACGTACGGTACCAAGTCTGCACCATATCTCGCTAACCGTGTCATTCGCTACTTGATCGATCAGCACGCATGCGAGTTTCCTCTGGCGCTGCAACCGCTAACTAAGCAGATTTACGTCGACGACGTTCTGTTTGGTGCTGACGACAAGGTTAGCGCCGTGAAGATACGCGATCAAATGCAAACCATCCTTTTACGAGGTGGTTTCAATCTCCGAAAATGGGCTTCGAACGACTCTGACTTGTTACCTCCCGACGCCACGGGACAGGAGTCTCTTGTTTTTGATTCGGAAGACCAGTTGGAAACCAAGGTACTGGGTATCAAATGGTCGCCTCGGCTCGACACCTTCATGGTCGAACTTGGAGACATCAATTTGGAAGTCATCTCCAAACGGAGTCTGCTATCCACGATAGCCAGGTTGTTCGACCCGCTAGGATGGTTTTCGCCGCTCGTTATAAGAGCGAAGATCCTATTGCAATCCCTCTGGCTCCAGAAACTGGATTGGGATGACACGCTACCTGCCACTCTGAAAGGGGACTGGCTTTCTTTCTGCCAGGAACTGTCCCAGTTACGGGACATGGAAATCCCGCGGTGGGTAGGCTCAGGCCAGGGCAACGAGACCCTGAATCTTGTCGGCTTTTGTGACGCGTCTCGAGAAGCCTACTCTGCCGCTATCTATCTGGAAGTCCTTCGCTCGGACAACACTAGAACGACCCATCTGTTGATTGCCAAGAGTCGTGTCGCCCCGCTGAAAACGCTCAGCATTCCGCGCTTGGAATTATGTGGTGCGACGCTCCTCGTCAAACTAATGACGTTTGTGAAGGAGCATTGGACCGGTCAGGTTACTGACGTACGTTGCTACACAGATTCCAAGATCGTCCTGGCATGGTTATCCAAGCAACCATCGACTTGGCAAACTTTTGTTGCCAACAGGATTTCCTTGATCCAAACGGCACTGCCAGATGTAAAGTGGAGACATGTCCCCACGAAATCGAATCCCGCCGATTTGAACTCGCGCGGGGTTACGGCGAGCTCTCTGAAGGCTTCTCACTTGTGGTGGCATGGCCCTAGTGATCTCGCAGACGATGAGTCATCCCACATTCTCGAGACCAAGGTCGAAGCGCGCGACAAAACGTCGTTACATGTGACTCCCACAGAAAGTTCAGCCTTTCTCCTTCGATTCTCTTCTTGGTCGAAACTTCTTCGAGTCACCGCTTACCTGTTCAAGTTTATCGCGAACCTTAAATCAAAGGTTCACCCCGCGTCTTCTCCTCCGAACACGCTCTCGAGGGAAGATTATTCCAAGGCGGAAAACTACATATTCCGCACTATTCAACGTGAAGCTTTCAATCAAGACTTGCATTGTCTTCGGCGACACGTTCCGCTGGTTAACTCATCCCCCTTACGGGATCTTAATCCTTTTCTTGACGATCAAGGAATTTTACGAGTTGGTGGGCGTCTTCAGTTCGCTGATTTGCCGTTCGCGCAGCGACACCCCATCATTCTCCCGCGACATTATGTCACTGATCTTCTCATTCGCTGCACGCATCTTAACGTGCTACACGGAGGGGTGCAGTTAACCCTTCGTTTGCTTCGCGAGCGCTATTGGCCGACTCACGCGCGCAGCTCTGTCAAGGCCGTCATTAGAAGATGCGTCACATGCACACGGCACCGCGCTCAACTGGGCTCGCAGATAATGGGTCCTTTGCCCGCTGCTCGCTGCTCCGAGTCTCGTGCTTTCACGCACACCGGGGTTGATTACGCGGGCCCTTTCGCTGTGAGGAACCATGAGGGTCGAGGCAACAAATCGCATAAGGCCTATTTGGCCATTTTCGTCTGTTTCGCGACCAAGGCCATCCATCTAGAATTGGTCAACAGTTACTCGACCCCTTCCTTCTTGGCAGCCCTAAAACGCTTCATCTCCCGTCGAGGTATTCCTGACACTCTCTATAGTGATCAGGGAACAAATTTCAAGGGAGCCAACGCTGAGCTTAGACGCTCATTCGCTCAGGCAGCAAGAGATGAAACTGTTCATCACGCCTTTCCCAACCCGCTTCAATGGGAGTTTATACCTCCCTCCGCGCCCCACTTCGGGGGTCTATGGGAAGCCGGAGTCAAGGCGGTCAAGGTCCACTTGAGACGAGTAATGGGACACTTTCTTCCTACCTACGAAGAAATGTTGACTATTCTTTGTCAGATCGAGGCCTGCCTTAACTCGCGGCCATTAACACGGGTTAACGATGATCCAGAAGATCTGCAGGCTCTTACCCCGGGACATTTTTTGATTGGCGGACCGCTGAAGTCGCTACCCGAACACCTACCGCTTGATCCGAGTGAGAGCATCCTCACCCGGTGGCAGACAACTACCAGGATCATCCAGGCTTTCTGGACTCGATGGCGGACCGAGTACTTGGCCACCCTACAACCGAGGGGAAAATGGCGGCAAGCAGTCCCTGACATCAAGGTCGGTGACATGGTCCTGCTACGCGACCCAGTAAGGCCCCCTGGAGATTGGGCATTAGCCCGAGTCATCCGGACGATCCCAAGCAAGGATGACTTCATCAGGACGGTCGTTGTGCGCACCGCTGCGTCACAACTGGAACGTCCAATAACTCAACTGTGCCTTCTTCCCGTTTCCTCTGTGTCCTGTTAACCACTACCCTTCCGTCCGTCCGTAAGTATCGTAGGGTTACAACAGCTTCCGGGCATGCTTGGGGTTGTTTAACCCTTCCCTTCCCAACACAACCACGGGTACTTACATTATGTTTACTTTGACAGACTCGACATGGACGACACGTTGGACATTGTCAATGACGTCGACTTCGACGACCTCTGGGGCGAGGACTTAGTTCGCCCAGAGGAAAAAGAACTGTTCCCTGAAGGCCCTCGTCCACGGAAACGCCCTGCTCCCACCTACACGCCCACTCCAAAACACCTCCTGGCCAAACGAAAGGCTGTAGATTCAACCATCTTTACAGGCGTCAGCAATATGGAGTACCAGCGACGGCTTCGGGTGATGCAAGGCTACCGTTACTACGACGTCGCTGGCTACCACGTCCGAGTTCCTGACCAGGCCAGGCTGGTAGAGCGAAAGTGGCGCAAGAGGGTTCCCGGAGGATCCATCTTGCTCCGGTGGAACAAGCAGGGCGACCTCTCCATCGCCAAGCTACGCCGAGACGAGGAGCCGAGGAATAGCGGCAACGCACCCGGACCTAGCTCAGCCAAGGACCACCACCAGCACCCAGGGACATAGCTAGGCCAGGACCACCGCAATTGGAGCGATCTTCGTTCCGAAACTGCTCCAAGGGGGGCGGTGTTGGGAATTGTCACTGGAAGGCGCCAATTCTGAACATTTTAAATCTCGGCTACGCGGGAAGTCGGTGCGCGAGCTGCTTCCCGCTGCCCTTCCAGCGGCGGTTCCCACTACCGCTCTTTCTCCTTCCCGGCGACCGAGCACAGGAGGTCCAGGCGGCCGCACTTTTAGTCAGTTTCGCTTCGGTGTTCGAAGCGCCTGGACCTTCTTCGCTCCTTTGACCTACGACCATTAATTTTAAGAGTCAACCGCCTGTCAACGGAGAGTCAAGCGTTTTAGTTGTTCGACACTCGTAAGTCTCGCGACATTTTGTTATAATCTACGTGAGAACTAATTTCTTGTAGCTGCCGAGTTTTTGATTAAATAATTGATATTTTGGTTTAATTCTTTGTTCTCTGTAGTAATTGTCTAACCTTTTTTAATTGTTCGACACGTAATTGTTTGTGGAAATAACAGCTCCGCGGCCGGTTCATAATTATATCCCGCGTTACCTAGCTCTTCGCACTTTAAATAGATCTGGGCAGGAGTGACAGGTCTGGGAGTCCCAAACCTGTTTCTTCCTGTTCATCAGCCCGTGGGTTGACAGCGCCTTGGGAGTTCTAAGAACCTGTCAACTTGCGATAAAATACTGGGCCAGCTGTCAACTAGTTGTGAGTTACAATTAGTTGGCATAGAAGGCCCTTCCGCTCTGTGTTAATTTCGGCTTCACCCGGGAGTCCCGGTTTGAAGTTATTTTGAGATCCGCTTCGTTACGGGCCCCGGACTCCGGAGTTCGGACCTGGGCCCCTTTGACTTATTCCGCTTTGCATCGACAGGACCCAGCTCCCGGAGTTCGGGACTGGGCTCTGACATTTCCGCTTCGCCTCGTTGAGTTTCCGCTACGGACCCAGCCATCGGTGGCGTGACTGGGCCCCGCCTTGCTTTCCGCTTTGAAACCCATCCGCACCCACTTGGGCCTTATCCCAAGTTGGGCCTCACTACTTTTGGGCCTTATAAATTTTGGGCCTTATATTTTTGGGCCTTTATTTTTGGGCCTTATTATTAATTTTTTTCTTTTTTTAATTCTTCTTTTTTTGGCGTTTGGGGCCTTACAATCCCAAACAACAGGTCCTTCGATCCGGATCGGCCGGGATTGATTTAGTTTCGAACAATTTCTTGTTTTTTAATTTAATTTATAATTTATTACAAAAATGTCGCAACCTGAGGAGGTCATTCAAGTTGCGAAGACTCTCGCTTCTCAGCAGGAGCTTATTCTGCGAGAGATGGATCGCTTATATATTAATACAAAGAAGAAAGGCGTTTCAAATTTCTCTCTTGGTTACCTACAAGGCAGGCTGAGTTCTCTCAACAGGTTAATGGAGCGTGCCCAGGAACTGCACTCCAGGATAGTAAACATTACTACTCCTGAACAACAAGACACCATGGTGTACTTCACCAATCAAATATGGTCTCAAATCGAAGACCAATTTGATGAAGTCGAAACTTATTTGTCTGAGAAGTCTAATGATCTGCATGTAACTCGGGAAGCTATTAATGCTTCCTCCCCGCATAACGTCTCCGCAGGGGAGCATCAAGGCATATTCCCCCCTCCCGCGCCGCTTCAGGCACAAGTCCGGCTTCCCAAGCTTGACCTGCCGAAATTCAACGGATCATTCAGCGAATGGTCTGACTTCAAAGACATTTACATTACCGTCATTCACAATAACGCTTCCCTCGCCGAAGTTCAGAAACTTCAGTACCTTAAAAGTTGCCTAACTGGAGAGGCGAGACACCTTGTTAGCGCTTTGGCCGTTAGCAATGACAATTACGCCACTGCTTGGAACGCAGTCATTAAACGTTATGACAACAAGCGTTTAATCATTACCTCGCTCTTAAATAAATTATTCGCGCTTCCTGAAGTCACTCAGGATAATTTGACCAAATTAAAATTAACAAGAGATACACTCACTGTGGTGCTGGAACCACTCAAGTCTCTCGGTTGTTCTGTCGACCAATGGGACCCTATCCTAATCCACTCGTTGTTGACACGATTTAATCACACGCTGAGGCGGGAGTGGGAATCTCAATTAAGCGATACAACGGACTATCCAAAATTCGAGCAATTCGAAAAATTCTTAAATAGCAAAATCAGCATGCTAGAATCGTTGGCGCTTGGTGAGAGGTCCACTCCAAAGGATCAATCCCCATCCTCCAAGGGAAAATACAAATCCTTTAACGCTTCTCTCCAATCAACGTCAGACGTTTGTCCGATGTGTGCGCAAGCGCACTTTTTGTACACCTGCCCGAAGTTTAGGGCTTTGGGTGTCTCTGAAAGACATCAGTTTAGGAGTAGCAGAAAGTTGTGCACTAACTGCCTGTCTGCCAGGCACGGCACAAATGCCTGCCAAAGCAAGCACACTTGCAAGAGATGCGCTAAACATCATCATACTTTGCTGCATTTTGATAGTGCACAAGGGAACTCCGTCAACAACGAGGCAGCCCCACTATCGCAGCCCTCTACAAGTAGCTCTGGAGGTTCCGTCGCCCAGCCGACGCTAAACACCCATTACAACTCTGCGATTCAGTCAGAAGTTTTACTTGCCACCGCTTTGGTGCAAGTACGATCCCCTCGGGGATTCTCCGCTACTGTAAGGGCACTAATAGATCCGGGGTCCGAAACATCTTTCATCAGTGAGTCTGTCGCACAAACTCTGAGATTGCCCCGTCAACGGGTCAATATCCAAGTCGCAGGGCTAGGGGGCAATAAGACTGGCAGCCTGAAACACTCTACCTGTTTCCAGATCCTGCCTTCTACCGATCCGCAACACCCAGTTTCTGTCGGAGCCTACATCCTCCAATCCATCACGGCGTACTCAGCTAAACGGTTCCGAGCAACCGATTATCCTGAGTTGCGCAACCTAGTTTTAGCAGATCCAGATCCTTCTAGGAATCTGCGCATCGAAATTCTCCTGGGAGCGGACATTTATGGGGATCTAATTCTCGGCCATGTCATCAAACTGCGTAACTCAGCAGTTATTGCTCAGTCCACCACTCTTGGTTGGATTCTCTCTGGGCCGATTAATTCCTCATCATCGCCCAGAGTGGTGACCGCTCAGCACGCTTCTCTTGATTTGTCGAGCGCTCTTCAAAGGTTTTGGCAGATCGACGATGTTCCAGAGGAGCCAAAGCTATCGGCCCAAGATCGGGAATGCGAAGCTCATTTCCTTGAGCACGTGAAACAGACCAGCGATGGTCATTTCTCGGTCAAGCTTCCGTTCGCTTCTGACCCGACTCAACTGCTCGGAAGGTCAGAGCAGATTGCTGTCTCCTCCTGGTTACGAAACGAGAAGCGTCTGCAGAAGAAACCCGAGGTATTGGGTCAATATCAAGGATTTCTATCAGAATATGAGTCCCTCGGTCACATGAGCGAGATTTCTGCCCCTGTCGACGAAGACAGAGTGTATCTCCCACATCACGCCGTCTTGCGTGAGCAGAGCACCACAAGCAAGCTGCGCGTTGTGTTCAACGCATCCAGTAAGACGACATCGGGAGCCTCGTTAAACGATCTGCTTCTAACTGGTCCAAAGCTGCAGAACGAAATCGCTGCAATCATACTTGATTGGAGACAACATCGCTACGTTCTAACTGCCGACATCGAGAAGATGTTTCGCCAGATTTGGGTCGATGAGGCAGACCGAAAATTCCAGTCCATCGTTTGGACCAAACCGGGCGCTGGTCGTCCGAGCCGCTTCCAGTTGAACACCGTCACGTACGGTACCAAGTCTGCACCATATCTCGCTAACCGTGTCATTCGCTACTTGATCGATCAGCACGCATGCGAGTTTCCTCTGGCGCTGCAACCGCTAACTAAGCAGATTTACGTCGACGACGTTCTGTTTGGTGCTGACGACAAGGTTAGCGCCGTGAAGATACGCGATCAAATGCAAACCATCCTTTTACGAGGTGGTTTCAATCTCCGAAAATGGGCTTCGAACGACTCTGACTTGTTACCTCCCGACGCCACGGGACAGGAGTCTCTTGTTTTTGATTCGGAAGACCAGTTGGAAACCAAGGTACTGGGTATCAAATGGTCGCCTCGGCTCGACACCTTCATGGTCGAACTTGGAGACATCAATTTGGAAGTCATCTCCAAACGGAGTCTGCTATCCACGATAGCCAGGTTGTTCGACCCGCTAGGATGGTTTTCGCCGCTCGTTATAAGAGCGAAGATCCTATTGCAATCCCTCTGGCTCCAGAAACTGGATTGGGATGACACGCTACCTGCCACTCTGAAAGGGGACTGGCTTTCTTTCTGCCAGGAACTGTCCCAGTTACGGGACATGGAAATCCCGCGGTGGGTAGGCTCAGGCCAGGGCAACGAGACCCTGAATCTTGTCGGCTTTTGTGACGCGTCTCGAGAAGCCTACTCTGCCGCTATCTATCTGGAAGTCCTTCGCTCGGACAACACTAGAACGACCCATCTGTTGATTGCCAAGAGTCGTGTCGCCCCGCTGAAAACGCTCAGCATTCCGCGCTTGGAATTATGTGGTGCGACGCTCCTCGTCAAACTAATGACGTTTGTGAAGGAGCATTGGACCGGTCAGGTTACTGACGTACGTTGCTACACAGATTCCAAGATCGTCCTGGCATGGTTATCCAAGCAACCATCGACTTGGCAAACTTTTGTTGCCAACAGGATTTCCTTGATCCAAACGGCACTGCCAGATGTAAAGTGGAGACATGTCCCCACGAAATCGAATCCCGCCGATTTGAACTCGCGCGGGGTTACGGCGAGCTCTCTGAAGGCTTCTCACTTGTGGTGGCATGGCCCTAGTGATCTCGCAGACGATGAGTCATCCCACATTCTCGAGACCAAGGTCGAAGCGCGCGACAAAACGTCGTTACATGTGACTCCCACAGAAAGTTCAGCCTTTCTCCTTCGATTCTCTTCTTGGTCGAAACTTCTTCGAGTCACCGCTTACCTGTTCAAGTTTATCGCGAACCTTAAATCAAAGGTTCACCCCGCGTCTTCTCCTCCGAACACGCTCTCGAGGGAAGATTATTCCAAGGCGGAAAACTACATATTCCGCACTATTCAACGTGAAGCTTTCAATCAAGACTTGCATTGTCTTCGGCGACACGTTCCGCTGGTTAACTCATCCCCCTTACGGGATCTTAATCCTTTTCTTGACGATCAAGGAATTTTACGAGTTGGTGGGCGTCTTCAGTTCGCTGATTTGCCGTTCGCGCAGCGACACCCCATCATTCTCCCGCGACATTATGTCACTGATCTTCTCATTCGCTGCACGCATCTTAACGTGCTACACGGAGGGGTGCAGTTAACCCTTCGTTTGCTTCGCGAGCGCTATTGGCCGACTCACGCGCGCAGCTCTGTCAAGGCCGTCATTAGAAGATGCGTCACATGCACACGGCACCGCGCTCAACTGGGCTCGCAGATAATGGGTCCTTTGCCCGCTGCTCGCTGCTCCGAGTCTCGTGCTTTCACGCACACCGGGGTTGATTACGCGGGCCCTTTCGCTGTGAGGAACCATGAGGGTCGAGGCAACAAATCGCATAAGGCCTATTTGGCCATTTTCGTCTGTTTCGCGACCAAGGCCATCCATCTAGAATTGGTCAACAGTTACTCGACCCCTTCCTTCTTGGCAGCCCTAAAACGCTTCATCTCCCGTCGAGGTATTCCTGACACTCTCTATAGTGATCAGGGAACAAATTTCAAGGGAGCCAACGCTGAGCTTAGACGCTCATTCGCTCAGGCAGCAAGAGATGAAACTGTTCATCACGCCTTTCCCAACCCGCTTCAATGGGAGTTTATACCTCCCTCCGCGCCCCACTTCGGGGGTCTATGGGAAGCCGGAGTCAAGGCGGTCAAGGTCCACTTGAGACGAGTAATGGGACACTTTCTTCCTACCTACGAAGAAATGTTGACTATTCTTTGTCAGATCGAGGCCTGCCTTAACTCGCGGCCATTAACACGGGTTAACGATGATCCAGAAGATCTGCAGGCTCTTACCCCGGGACATTTTTTGATTGGCGGACCGCTGAAGTCGCTACCCGAACACCTACCGCTTGATCCGAGTGAGAGCATCCTCACCCGGTGGCAGACAACTACCAGGATCATCCAGGCTTTCTGGACTCGATGGCGGACCGAGTACTTGGCCACCCTACAACCGAGGGGAAAATGGCGGCAAGCAGTCCCTGACATCAAGGTCGGTGACATGGTCCTGCTACGCGACCCAGTAAGGCCCCCTGGAGATTGGGCATTAGCCCGAGTCATCCGGACGATCCCAAGCAAGGATGACTTCATCAGGACGGTCGTTGTGCGCACCGCTGCGTCACAACTGGAACGTCCAATAACTCAACTGTGCCTTCTTCCCGTTTCCTCTGTGTCCTGTTAACCACTACCCTTCCGTCCGTCCGTAAGTATCGTAGGGTTACAACAGCTTCCGGGCATGCTTGGGGTTGTTTAACCCTTCCCTTCCCAACACAACCACGGGTACTTACATTATGTTTACTTTGACAGACTCGACATGGACGACACGTTGGACATTGTCAATGACGTCGACTTCGACGACCTCTGGGGCGAGGACTTAGTTCGCCCAGAGGAAAAAGAACTGTTCCCTGAAGGCCCTCGTCCACGGAAACGCCCTGCTCCCACCTACACGCCCACTCCAAAACACCTCCTGGCCAAACGAAAGGCTGTAGATTCAAACATCTTTGCAGGCGTCAGCAATATGGAGTACCAGCGACGGCTTCGGGTCATGCAAGGCTACCGTTACTACGACGTCGCTGGCTACCACGTCCGAGTTCCTGACCAGGCCAGGCTGGTAGAGCGGAAGTGGCGCAAGCGGGTTCCCGGAGGATCCATCTTGCTCCGGTGGACCAAGCAGGGCGAGCTCTCCATCGCCAAGCTACGCCGAGACGAGGAGCCGAGGAACAGCAGCAACGCACCCGGACCTAGCTCAGCCAAGGACCACCACCAGCACCCAGGGACCTAGCTCGGCCAGGACCACCGAAATTGGAGCGATCTTCGTTCCTAAACTGCTCCAAGGGGGGCGGTGTTGGGAATTGTCACTGGAAGGCGCCAATTTTGAACATTTTAAATTTCGGCTACGCGGGAAGTCGGTGCGCGAGCTGCTTCCCGCTGCCCTTCCAGCGGCGGTTCCCACTACCGCTCTTTCTCCTTCCCGGCGACCGAGCACAGGAGGTCCAGGCGGCCGCATTTTTAGTCAGTTTCGCTTCGGTGTTCGAAGCGCCTGGACCTTCTTAGCTCCTTCGACCTCCGACCGTTAATTTTTATGCGTCAACCGCCTGTCAACTAAGAGTCAAGCCTTTAGCTGTCTTCGGTTCGACAATTGTAAGTCTCGCGACATTTTTTGTAATCGCCGTCTGAATAAAATTTTATTTTTGTATTTTTGTACACTAACTAGATAACTAGTTATATTAAACAATTTAGAATTTTGTTTTTAACCTTTCGTTTTTTGTTGTTGTTTAACCTTTCTATTTTAATTGTTCGATACGTAATTGTTTTAAAATAACAACTCCGCGGCCGGTTCATATTTAAATCCCGCGTTACCTAGCTCTTCCCACTTTAACTTTAGATCTGGGCAGGAGTGACAGGTCTGGGAGTCCCAAACCTGTTTCTTCCTGTTCATCAGCACGTGGGTTGACAGCGCCTTGGGTGTTCTAAGAGCCTGTCAACTTGCGATAAAGTACTGGGCCAGCTGTCAACTAGTTGTGAGTTACAATTAGTTGGCATAGAAGGCCCTTCCGCTCTGCGTTAATTTCGGCTTCACCCGGGAGTCCCGGTTTGAAGTTATTTCGAGATCCGCTTCGTTACGGGCCCCAGACTCCGGAGTTCGGACCTGGGCCCCTTTGACTTACTCCGCTTTGCATCGACAGGACCCAGCACCCGGAGTTCGGGACTGGGCCCTGGCATTTCCGCTTCGCCTCGTTTAGTTTCCGCTACGGACCCAGCCATCGGTGGCGTGACTGGGCCCCGACTTTGCTTTCCGCTTTGAAAACCATCCGCACCCACTTGGGCCTTATCCCAAGTTGGGCCTCACTACTTTTGGGCCTTATAAATTTTGGGCCTTATTATTAATTTTTTTGCTCACCAGAGCATTGTCAAAAGGCAGAGGGAGTAAAGGAAAGGTTTAACAACTCGGTTACCCGAGACGGGAACTATAGGGTTTAGGATGGTTAGTATGAGTGCCCAAAAAGCTGCCGCTTGTGCTGAGCACTTCTGTTAATTAATTTCTGCCAAAGTATGGTCGTGGCATGGAAGCTCCTCTCCCCGCTCTGTGTATTTGCGCGCGCTTGCAAATTAATAAAGTAATGGTGGGGCGACTTTGCAAAACTGTCCCCTAACCCCGCACCTCACCTAGGCAAAGACGGTTGCGCGCGAAAAACTATAAAAGAAAAGACCGAATTTAAAATTTTAAAATTAAAAGTTTTATTCAACAAAATAACAAAAAGAAAAATATATTGTAATAAAGTCTAATGGAGTCAATCTTGAACAATTATTATTATGACTCTTTATTAGTATTAATGAATTGGCAAATCACGTTCAAAAGTGTTAAACATTATTTAAATGAATTATATATAATTGATATTAACAAATAACAATAACATATATAAATAAGAATAACAGATAACAATAACATTGTTATAAATTATAATCATTGTAAATGAAAAAGAGCACAAAATAATAACATTTTTCTGGTAATAAAATCCCTGATAATAATCTCCCTGCCTCTTGCCTCCCCGCTTCTTCTCTAGTCATTCATAAATGCAACGAAAGGAATATACGATTTGTCTTCCGGTATTTTTCTTTTTCTTTCGGTGCCCTTGACACAAATAATATAATATATTGCTTACCGTTGCACATTCCTATTATGCAATTGCTAAATATAAATCATGAAAGTTGCTTGTAAAGAGTTAATAAGTAATTTGTTAAACTTACCTTATGAAGAATGAGCTGAACGGGATTATTATAAACGTAATAAAGTCAAATGTGATAAAAAGATAATTTGAAAAAGAGAAACATTATATAAAATACATTGTTTTATTCGAAATCTTATTATATGTACATTTTTTACAAATCTTATACAACTTGTACAATAACTTTTTACAAATATTTTTATATTTACCTACATACATAATTACATCATGTTATATATTTTTATTACC
>JABFPV010000036.1:0-15496 GCA_022817185.1 Oxyscelio sp. ZL-2020 | reverse complement strand
TGTCACTTTAATATTGTGTCTAAAATATAAATGAGTGAAAGTTAAGTGCCCAATTGTTTGGTGCAAGATTTTAACGTGAATTAAGGTTAAGTGTCAGAAAGTTATGTTTCGTAAAGTGAAGTGTCGCGAAAATATGTTCCAGTATTGTAACTGTCACTTTAATATTGTGTTTAAAATGTAAATGAGTGAAAGTTAAGTGCTCAATTGTTTGGTGCAAGTTTTTAAAGTGAATTAAGGTTATGTGACAGAAAATGATGTGTCGGAAAGTGATGTTTCGGAAAGTTATGTTTCAGATTTGTAAATGTCACTTTAATATTGTGTCTAAAATATAAATGAGTGAAAGTTAAGTGTCTAATTTGATGTGAGTCTTTTTAATGAGTTATAATCATTATGCGTCTAAAATTTATTTGTCGAAATATTATGTTGTACATTTTTCAGTGGCCATTTTTTATATGCGAGAAATATGTTGTAACCATATTTTATGTGTATTAATAAGTATGTGTCAGTTTTTAAAATGTAGGATCAGACCTCTGCCAAAAAATGTATGATCTGCACTTCCAGAATTCTGGCCATATTAGACAGAAAATTTATTTACTCAGAACATGCAAGAAACAGTTTAGCTAATATAGTGATAAATTTATTTCTATAAACCTTGCCAGAAAATATGCTTATTTTACACAAAAATTCAATTATTATAGACAATGTAATTATATTATACTTTTAATATTGTGTATTGTACTAACCGTAATGTATTCAGATTAATAAATATAAATCCAATAAAGATGAAATGATTAGTTGAAATAAAACAACAGTTTTAGAATTAACTTTTTACGTGAATATTAAAATAATTATGTACGTAAACAAGCAATATTTGTTGTAAGAAAAAACAATGGTTGTAATGAAACTTTAAAATAATTCAAAAATTTCTATGAAAATGCAAAACAACTTAAATGATAAAATGTTACCTCTTTTATACATTATAAATTTGAGGTTAGAATCGAAATGTAGCACGAGAAACTTTCTGGTTACTTTAAATTTTAAAAACGTTCTCTCACCAAATAAAATACATAACTATAGCAAAGTAAATAGTATGTTGTGCTGCTAGGCGCGAAAGCGCGACTTTTCATGACGAGTGGATTTGGCATCTCGAGCCGAAGGCGAGAGTTGCCAATCCACGAGTCAGAAAAGTCGCGTTTGAGTGCCGAGCAGCACATCATATTTTTCCTGCAACCTGCATCAGAAGCGTCACTTTGAATGCTTCTGACAAGATTGAGGTTAGCGCCGTCAGCAGTGAAAAGTGAAAGGCGCCACAAAAACTAAAGTTTTTGCGCCTAGGAGTTGTAAAGTGACGTCATTATCAGTGTCATGAAATTGTTTACTTTTGCGGCCCAAAATAGGCACGAAAAGTGGCGCTTTTGATGCAGGTAGCAGGAAAAAATATATTTATATGAAATATAAACAAACTACATAAAATGAAACATTCGTTGCAGAGTTCCGTTGAATGTCGTATTTGTAAACATGCGTTCTCGCGACCGTGTAACTGTATGTCTAAAATTGGAATATTTTCTTAATAAAATAATAAAACTGTTATTAGTTTAATATAGGCAGTAAATTATTGGTTTCTCAACAATATTCTATGACAAATATTGCAATACATGTGAGACAAATTTTATTAAATATATTAACTAACTTGTATTCTATAAAATAGACATATTTTATGATGTAAACAATCAAAAACGGTTAGACATACCGGTATTGCTAATAAACCTATGTTATTTTTTTCCGTGCAGGTCTTCAATTGTCAATAGAATTCATTCACTATTTATTACAATGTTTGATTAATAATCACGTTTTAAATGCAGTTATTTCATGCAAATTCGAGCAATATATAAATTTAAAATCCATATATCATTTTCTTTTGTTTAGATATAAATATTTTATTTTTATATTATAGCTTTCAAATAAAAAATAACTCATCGAACAAAAACTTTTATCAATATATTTTTAGAAAAGGTTACAAATTACATAAAAACTAATTGAAGCCTTCTCTGCGACTTATGAGGATTCCATATAACTTACTACATGGTTATGTTTGCAGAGAACACTTGAATTAAATTGATTTTCTATTGATAATAATAATATGATCTAAATATTCAAAATATTTATTGTGTTCCAAGCAAAGTTGTTACATGATTATTGAATTAATATCTGCACTACGAGTGAATATTTTCACTGTCTGAATTATCTCAAATACATAATTTATAACCTAAAATTTCATTCCCGTACTTATCACTTGTCATATAATTTATATTTTATCGTGCTTTAAATACAGATAAATGTTTTTTTTATATTTCTTATTAATAAGCTTTATTCGTTGAATATGGAAATAAGTTATAGATTAAAATTTACAAACACTTTTGCGATTTACCATGTAGATTGCTAACCCTGCAATTTAGATCATTCAATATTTAGCAATCTAAGATACCTGCTTTCAAGGATCTTAGATTGCAGATTTAACAATACAGATACCTAGTTTAGCAATCTCAGTGTAATCAATGAAAATAATCTCGCATTGAAGTAAATATTATTCAACATCAAATTCATTAAATAAGAAAAATAAACTTTAAATTTGGATTTTTACAAGAACTAAAAAATACAAAAAAGTGTAGAAAAAATAGAATTAATAATATTTATGTGAGTAAAGAAATAGAAATAATAATATGTACGAGTAAAAACATATAGGTCAACAAATCTGTACAATGAAATAGAAAAATATACGATGAAGAGTGCATACGATGTTATGATCTATACCAGGAAGTGTGATACGATGAAATGTATACGGGGAAAAACATATGAAGAAGTGTGTACGATGAAATGACCTAGACCCACAAGCAACACACTTACAAATAACACTATTGCAAATGAAATACTTACAAATGACACACTTGTAAATGATATACTTATATATGACACACTTATAAATGATGCACTTACAAATGAAACACCACCAAATCTAAATTCACAAATAGAGAGACTTATAATTAGGTTGTATGAAACCTAATTAGAAGAAGATATAATTAAATTAGTATTTTCGAATAACGTTGTAATATATACCATCCTAATAAATTTGATACAATAAAATAATATTTTAATTTAAACAGGTTTCCATTCCTATATAGTCTTAGATTATTTAATTTTAATATTCATATTAATTTCTTGATGTTTGAATTAATTATTAACTTGTGATTTTTAAATGTTTATTATTACGTTATTTTTGAAATTTTAACATCTATAGGTCAGTATAAACTGGAAGTAATAACAATTGGCAAATATAACTCGCAATTATATTGCTGCCAAATTGAAAACAAATGAAAAAAATAAAATTACATATTTCATATTTTTAAAATTTATTCCAATCTTTTTCTTCCCAGAATAGTATTTCGGATACAAAAGCACATATAGATACACAAATTTTGATAATTGTCAATAGACGTACTTTGTAATTATATTTGAAAACATTCTAGTTTTAGATAGCAGAACATACCGAATGATAATTAATACTAAACATAAGAAGGGTTGGGTTGCAAAAATTTCAAAACTGCAACATATGACATTTTTTGTATATAATTTTTAATTGCATCATTTGTAAGTATATGAAACGTAGCGTTTCATTTTCGGTGTATCATTTATGTAAGTATTTCAATCCTTACATCGTCAATTATAAAGGTTGCATTTAAAGTGTACCGCACTTTAAATACTATGATTGCCCATATTACATCTTTTTCTGTCCAGTCTACACTAAAATGTTCAATATTCGTCCAATTCCATTGTATTCAACATGTTTGACTAATAATTGCATTATAATGGGCCATAGACATTGTAATCTCATGAATTTATGTGACAAGCGGCCAATAATTAACTAATTCTTAACTCAATATTGGACGCTAAGATTGTCTAAATCTTGAGCCAAAATGTGGGCACAGATGAAATCAATGATTGGTGTTGTTTACATGTGTGTAATATGCACACTTGTGACAATATATTTAGTCTGAATATGGCATAATTAACTTCATTTTGTTATAAACAAATTAATATATCAGACAAAATTAAATTCATTTTCTTTATAGTAAACAGTTTTATTTCGCACAGCTAAATATTTCGCCATTATTAATATATTTTTGCCTACTACTGCCATATATTTACCTGGCAGACTAATACTTTTTTAGAAATACAAGTTTATCTGTTAAAAGACAATCAATTTTGTATGTGGCTGAAGTTCCGAACGTTTTCAGCTCGAAAAAATAAAATTTTTTGTCTTGCTTTCCGGATTTCAAAATCACTTCAAAAACACACCTGTGAAAGAATTCCTTCTAACACCTTTACAGCAGAAATGTAGGGGTTTAAAAAGTTTTGGCACGGTTCGACCATAAAAGGTAGTGTTGGAAATCGGTGTTGAAAAAGGGTTAAGTGCAATCCGATTGTAACGTAACTTGGTTTCCGGAGTTCCCATAGAGCCAACAAACACCCCCGTGAAATAAATTTCCTTCTACCACCCTTACAGCGGAAATGCGGGGGTTAAAAAGTTTTGACATAAAAGGTAGTGTTGGAAGCCGTTACAACTTGAAAAAAGTATTCTCCTCTAGGTAATCTCTGGGTATTATCAATGGTGGCGTCTTTTCCCAGGTACGGGATAGCGTGAATCAGGTAGGCGGTCGAAGCGTCGTTGAGGGTTAACAGCTTTAGTCCGTACCTGTCCGGTTTTGACTTGATGTACATCCAAAATGCACACCGGCTTCTGAATCCAAGCAGCTGTTCGTCGACGGTACATTTATTACTTGAATTATAATACCTCGTGCAATTGTTGATGAAAATGGACCAAATTTTTCTGATGGGCGAAAATCTGTTATTTGGATGTCTATTCTCTCTTGCATCGAAATGCAGACAAGACTGAAGAAACTCAAACCTCATTCGAGGAAAGACTCCCCTGTAGAAGTTAATTTCGTTTCTTTTGTCCCAGAGTTCGTTGTTATCCACCTTGGAAGACTTCCATAAGCCAGCATAGTATAAAACACCGATGTAAACTCTGATTTCAAAAAGGTTAGCATGATGGTGGTAGGTCTCGGCTCTATTTTCAACAACCAGGCTAGCAGACACCTCCTCGATTTTGTGTTGTCGACGATTGCTTTGATGATTTCTTGATTAAACAAGAGATCCCAAAAGTTTTCTAGCGAATCCAGATTTACAGCATCATCTGACAAGCTTGCTTCATACGGAACTTCACCTCTGTTTACATGATCTGATCTTCGTTCAGCCGATTGTGTTTGCCAGGCAAAATTATTTTTACCGTATAATTTGGTCGATGGGTGACCACGTGGTCAAGATTTCCTGCTTCACTCGCTTTACGTTTGCGAGATGCTAGAGCCCGTTGATTTTCAACTGCACCTTGCATATCTTCTTCGTTGAAATTATCGATTTGGTAATCGCTCGAGTCTGATGATACATCTTGTTCTGACTCTGTGTTCAATTGTTCTTCACACTCAGAATGACCGTCAACATTTTCCAGCAATTCTCTCCGTTGACTTCTCGTCCGAAAATTGTACATCTGAAGAAAATAAAACGCTGCAAAAGTGGGACTCAAGATCAACGCAGAGAAGATCACACTGATACGCATCGGAACCAATTGTGTGACGCCACTCAAAATGAACGACGTTCTGATCGAAGACGTCAATAAATTCTGTTACCTAGATAGCATTCTGTGTAAAGACGATGGTGCAGAAAAGGATGTGCAATCGCGCATCAACAAGGCACGTCAAGTATACCATTCGCTCCGAAACGTCTGGCGATCCAATCAACTATGTATCTCGCTGAAACTTTGGATCTTCAATTCGAATGTGAAATCGGTCCTGCTTTATGGTGGCGAGACTTGGAAAGTCGCTGAAACCATATGCAGAAAGCTTCAAATTTTTGTCAACAACCCTAGTAAAAATTTGATGGGGCATGCCACATCAGAAATGTGGCCATGAAAAGTTTTTTGTGAGGCAAGCATTATTTCAGAATACCACAACAGGCTCTTATCATTACCTCATACGATATTCTAATTAGGTATTTATCGGTGTGTAACGGTAGGCTTCTATGTGGCCATGATACAGTAACGTCTCATAAGAGATAAGCCGTATCATGGCCTCATAAAGATCGAATAATAAGGTTACAATTTAATAAACTGCTTAGGGCCCGATCAGAATGCCATATAAAATATATATCACAGAATTATATAAATATTATTAGTGGTAAGCTAACGCAGTGTCCTCTCGGTCTAACCTTATGTGGCTCTATTCAACAAACATAATAAAGATATAATTATTGCATTATTATAAGACAAAAACTATTTTTGGTTTATGATAATTCAATATGGTAATTCAAACAAAATATATATTTGTAACTATTTGTTTTTATCCCGACAACGATTTCTTTTATACCGACGGCCATATTGAATTTCCGCATTTCACAGTGCTTCTTTCTAAAAAGAGGACATTAATCTTTCCACATGAAGTTTAAAACTTTGTATCATGGCGAATTACGGCGTAGATCACGTTTGTACGGCAGAGGACGCTTTACACTCATTGGCTATGTGTTTTAATTGATTTTATAATTTAATATTATAAGTTAATTACAATATTACATTAGAGGTTATAACCCGGCAGAAAGTCAAAAATCAAAGTAAGACATATATGTTTACATATATGGAGTAAGTATTCTGATAAGGCCATAATAAGGGTTTGGTATGATTTATTTAGTTATTGTTTTGAGTAAGGCCATAATTACGTCATAATAATGGCTTTAAGTCGATTTCTTTATAATGGTCATATCGATTCCTACCGTTACACCCTCACGTGTGCCGAATGTGGATGCCTGATGTGTACCTGATGTGGCAGTGAGGTTTCCTCATCATGCCTCCATTTCAATTTTTACTAGGGAAATGCTTGAGGCGTAAACTTAAGATCTTTTGGCCAAATCGCATATTGAACAGAGAACTTCTACAACTGACATACCAACAGCCAATAGCAACGGAAGTGAAGATTCGGTAGCATGTGTCACATGTAAAGTACAGACTATTTTTTCTGTCGGGTGGTAATTTTTAATTTAAACTTAACTAAATTATTAAATTGTCTGAATCCTGATAAAATACAGAAATAGTTGTAAAGTAAAGGTATGATAACTATTTTGAGTATGTTTCCAGAAAAGATAATTCCAATTCGAGTTATTTTAATACAAACAAAAAATAATTACTTAATTTAGAGGGAAACTTAAAGGGAAAGTAATCAGAATCCTACGTTAAATGTGATGATGTTTTATGGATCAGGTTTTATGAATACCAAATTGTCTTTATTGATTTGCGGATAACTTCGAAAAAACAATTGATTTTTTTTATATTTTCGTTTTGAATTCGTGATTTTTAAAATTGAAATAGGCGATATTTACTCCATTTCATTTATTCTAATTTTTTGCTCAAATCAGTTTATCTTTGCAACTTTCTTTTATAAAAATGGAGGCTATTTCTGTAGTAGAAAAGATAGAGATGATTCTTATTTATGGTGAATGTGCTAGGAATGTTAATGACACCGTTTCACTTTATGTTGAACGTTTTCCGGCCAACGTGCGATCTCGAGCATCATTTTATCGGGTCGTTACACAATTTCTACAAGAGGGAAGTGTGTGTAAGAGAAAAAGAGCCCGCCGAAACGTAGTTACTGAAATTGACAGTGAAATTTATGCATTAGCTACAGTACTGTTGTTTATGTTGACTCTCATGTCAGTACTCGTCAAATCGCATGCGATTGTGGAATTTCGCGACGTAGTGTAAATAGGATATTAAAATGTTATAAGTATCACCCCTACCATATTTCATTGCAGCATGAACTTCATGGTGATGATATTCAGAACAGAGTTATCTTTTGTCAATGGGTACGTCAACAAAAACAATTAGATTCTAATTTCTTTGTTAGTTTTGTTAGTTTTGGTACGTCAACAAAAACAATTAAATTCTAACTTCTTTGTTAAAGTACTATTTTCAGACGAGTCCTCTTTTACAAACCACGGCACGATTAATAGGCATAACATGCACTACTGGAGTATTGAAAATCCATATTGGTTACGTGAAGTTGAGCATCAGTGTCAATGGTCCGTGAACGTTTGGTTGAAATAGTTGATGACAAGGTTATGGGTCCATACTCCATTGAAGGCAATTTGAACGGAAACATATCGTAATTTGTTTGAATACTAATTTCCGCTTTTGCTCGAGGACGTACCCTCCCGAACTCAACCACAAAATTTCATGTGACATAACTGTGACGTCACGAGTAATTCACAAGTGAGTCACAAGTGAGTCACATGTGACTCATATTTGCGTCACAATTTCCGTCTCAGTGTGACTGAAATATGATTTTCAAATGTGACGTTAAAATGACGTAAATATGATGTCACAGTGAAGTGTCGACCTCGTGAGGAAAACCATACAATTTATCACGTGAGTTATCACGTTATTTATCACGCGAGATATAAAATTAAAAAATGTATCAAATTGTATAAAATAATTTAATTATTAATAACATATGATAATGGGGGTTAATTTTTAAAGTTATGTCAAAAACACAAGCCCATATTATGAATACTTACGTAACTCCCATTTAGCCACACGCATTTTTCTTGACATGAACTATGGTGCTGACAATAATTTAATCTCTGAAACAGAAAGCAGAACAACAAAATAAACCACGAAACATCATATTCTTTATCACCAAAAAATATAATAAAACATGTTTATATTTTATAAAAAACTTATCTGATAAAACGCAAGCTGAGCTACACTTATCGTAATTCGCAAATTCATGTTCTCGATGAGACATTTAAACGACAGGTCAGGTTGCATGATATAAATATGACTGAACTCTCATTAAACAATGATCAAACCATAGTTTACAAAGAAAACTGAAGTTAGCTTCAGAGTGATGTGAACCAGCTGACCCTATTTCAGCTAACTTCAATTTCGTCCATAAACTGTGGTTTGATCGTTGTTTGACGAGTGGCGTTCGGTAGGTTTATATCCTGCAACCGGGCCTGTCTCAACTTGCTCATTGTATCTCATAGAGAACATGATCGCGAATGACGAAGACTGCGGATGGAGCTTGCTTGCTTGCTTGTATTCTGTCAGATAAGTTATAGGTACAATATAAACATTTTTATGACATTTTTGGTGACAAAGGACATGATGTTTTGTGGTTTATTTTATTGTTCTGCTTTCTGTTTCAGAGATGAAATTATTGTCAGTTCACGATTCGTTTATGTCGATAAAATTGCATGTGTCTAGGCGGGAGTGTTGTAAGTATTTATAATATGGATCTGTGTTTTTCACATTATTAAAACAATTAACTCTCATTTTTATATATAATTAAAAGTTCATAGTATATTAGGTTACAAGGACGGAATGTAGGCGATTATTGTTCAATGAAATTTCTGTTTGAGGTGAGGCCGAGACATAACCGAGAATAGAAATTGCACTGAACAGTACTCGGCTACTTTCCGTTCATGTACCGTATCATATTTTTCATTCCGAGTGCAAAGAAAGTGGTAATTATTTTGTGCTGTTTTACCGACGGATCTGACACTTTTCTGTCATAGGATAAAAATGAGTTCTTTTTTATCATCAGGGTAATTTTTTTATGCTAGGACAAAAAAACTCATATTTGTCCTAGGACAAAAAAGAATCAGTTTCCGACGGCAAAACAGGACAAAAAACATCACTTTCGATGCACGTGGAATGAAAAATATTTTATATGATTTTATAAATTTTTTAATGTTATATATCGCGTGATAATTCACCTGATAAATCATATGATTTTCACAGGGTTGACATTTCACTGACATCAGATTTACGTCATTTTAACGTCACTTTTGAAAATCACATTTCAGTCACACTAAGGCGGAAAATGTGACGGAAATATGAGTCACACATATGAGGTTGACTGAGCTTAGATGTAAGACAACAAATGTGGTTTCAACATAATGTATGTTCATCGCATTACTCCCGAGTTGCTCATAAAGTTTTGGATCGTGAAATCAATGAACGCTGGATCGGTAGCAGAGGCCCACCCTTGTGGAAATAATTCTCTGATAAACTCTGAAAAATTCTGAAAAACTCTGAAAAAAACTCTGAAAACCTCTGAAAAACTCTGAAAAAAGTCTGCCCTGTTCTGAAAAATGGTCTGAAAAACTCGTCCAAATTCCCAATTTCGACAGTTTTTCAGAGTTTGGCAGACTTTGTCTATAAATTTTGAAAGCTAAAAGGCAGGTCTAAAATACTCGAAAAAAGTTTGAAAAACTCGGAGCGAGTCTGGAAAACTCTTCCCGCGGTAAGAATTTTTCATACATATTCAGAGATTTTCAGAAACGAAATACACCACGAGCCAAGGCATTCTGAAAAGCTCTGAAAAATTCTGAAAAACTCTGACAAACTCTGACGAAACTTCTTACTTACTTTGACTCTCTCTGACAAACTCTGGTAACTCGGAAAGTTTTCCAGACTTTACCAGTTCGATTAAAATCTGAAATACGAAAAAAAATTTCTCACATTGAGATTTGAAACTCGGACCTTCAACGTCAAACACCAGGACCTCTCCCAATAAGCCACGAAGTCTTATTTTAATCTACTTATATTTTATCCTAGATACTCTGGTAGAAAGAATTCTCTGAAAAATCCGAAAAACTCTGAAAAGCTCTGAAATACTCTGAAAAACTTTTAAAAAATTGAAAATCTACTACGAAAATGTATACGTAGTCAATTAAGTGGGTCCCATTTAAAATTCTGAAATTGAACGACTTTCAAGTCAAGGTCAAGGTCATTTTCAAGATTATGTCAAGATAGCCTACTTTTCACCCTACAATTTTTGTATGAAACATTTTTTTAAAGTGATCCCAACAAGATACTCCGTTGTCAAGATTCTTGTTTTTTTTGTTTTTTGTGACCATTTTATGGTCAAAATATGAGTTAAATCGAAAAATGATAAGAACAAAAAGTATTTTTCTTTTCATTTTTCAATCGAAATCCGTGGTAAAATATGTTTCCATTTAAAAAAAGCGACTTTCGGTTAAAAACACCTCTTCAATGGCCCCCTCGGTATCCTACAATTTTTGTCTAAAACTTTTTTGAAATAATCGAGTCCAACCAAGATATTATTTTGTCTCAATATTAATGCCCCACCCTGTATATTTGGTTGTAAACTATTATAAAACTGCTTTTCTCATATTTTATATTAAACCATTCTTTATTAAGTCTTATTTTGAAATAAACTTTTTGAACCAAATATATTTATAACATTATATAATTCGTTTCTTTTCAGTGCTGAAAGGCGGGAGTTTTTAAAACACTTAGCAACACTTCGTGGAGAAGGTTATACGTTTCTATCGATGCTGAACGACACTCGCAGACAAGTCCGAGAACTCTACTATTCGGGCAACAATGGCGACGGGGCCGTTGGCATTCAGGCGTACAAGTACGTATATTTTACTATAATTTAATACATTAAGTGAATCATATACACTCAAACCTCTCGACTTCGACCTTCACGACTTCGACTAATTCAGGACTTCGACCGAAAAAACAAACGATAAATAGGTCGAAGTCAGGAGGATGTTCGGTCCCAACTCGGTCGAAGTCGAGAGGTTTGAGTGTAATTATATAAAATGCTAAAAGTATTTTACATTACGAAATTAAACATTAAATTGTATATAATATATTATGCAATACGGTACGATACTGTACGCTACGATAAGAGAAGATACGATATGACACTAAGCATCGTATGCAAAAAATGGTCTGTTCAAACGTTCAATAATATCGAATGGGCAATTTACCAATGCTAAATTTAATCTGCACCAACCACCTTCAGATAGATGAGACAGGGATATAATAATAAAAAAGTACAAAAGTACGGTGACAGGGATACAATAATAAAAAAGTACGAAGCGGGTGTGATCGGTGGTAGAAAATGTTTATTCGCCAGACCCAGAATATGGGCAATTTTAAAAATAATCACCGAAATGGAAAATATGTAAAAATGTTGTAATTTCCCCCGTTTAAAATAATTGTATGGAAATTACATATGGAAATTCAATATGGAAATTCCACATGAAATTTCCACATGGAAAATTGGCCGCATGGAAATTCTTGATATGGAATCTCTATATGGAATCTCCATATGGAAAAAAATTTATCTCATTCAAGAATTGAACTTAGGCCCTACAGTGTAGAAGTCCATCATCTTAACCATTAGGCCATCAAGACATATACGTAAATGTAGTTTATAATGCTTTATACTTCATATGGAGTCTGCATCATCAAATTTTATTTTACAAATTTAAACAAACAAATTAAAAATAAATGTTCAAATGTTTTAAATATTAGTAAATTAAATCTAATTATATAAAAATGTATATAAAATAAGTAAAGTTATACAAATTAAAATTTTACATAATCAGATGATCATCAGGTCAATCAGTTAAAGTTTTTGAAAATAATGATTATAAAAATAGGTACATAATATTAAAAAAGGTTTTCTTTTTCTTGAATGTAAACAAACTCTATTAATTAAATCGTATTTTCAGACCCGTCTTACGAGATCTTGCCAGAATATTAGTACTAGTGAATAGAAGGGATGAAGAGATAACGGTTCCTCCTGATGATTGGCAACGACTCCTAGCTTGGGCTGAACGCCTTCTGAGAAGATATAAACGACACAGTTCTCCTGAGGTAATTACTTATACAAACTTTAAAAATAAAGTTTTGACTTATTTTCAGATTTTCGAAGTAGGACATAATATGATGTATAATAGAAAAACCAAATGAAAGTGTTTAAACTGATATCCTCTAAAACATATTTTGTATTTTTTTAACATTAATATTATAGTACCATTTTTAAATAATAGACAAAGAAATGTGGCCTATTTTTACAATAAGTAAAATTCACATAAATATTTTGTAAGATTCCAATATCTAATACTTTTATTTTACGCATAATATTTAAATATTCTATATACAATTATTCACAATGATAGATATGCAAAATTTACCTCTTAGAAATTTATATTTTCAAAATATTTACAATAATTTGTACATGTGTCAGAAAGCTAATTATTTATTCATATAATATGTTTAGTCTACTAAAAATAAATCCATTTCAAGCTATTATGAAAGTATTATTAAACTTTTGAAATGAGGTAAAGCTATTCTCATACATTTTTCGATATAAGTGATGGATTTTTCATCGTGAAAAAAGTTTTTACTCATTAAGAACCATCCTACCTATACCACGTAGTTGCCGCATAATAAGTCGCATTTTGCAATTTAACATATAGTATCGTTACAAGTCCGATGACTTGTAACGGCACTATATGTTAAATTGCATCGTTAACTATAGATCACTACTACTAAAACTCCGTACCCTGAGTTCTTCATAACCACCCCGCGCATTACTTCGCAAGAAGGATCAGTTACCGCTTTTCTGCTGGCTTTACACAATCCCTTTTCAGTTCCGCCTCTAGAGCTCGTGTTGTCTCAGCTTCTGTGGAGTTCGAAATACGAAGTTGATTATTGCATCTCACTTCTCTGTCGATGTCTAGGTTGATATTTGTCACATCATTATGTTGATAAGGTTGAGGACCACTTATAAATAGAATAAAAGTCGGGCGACTTCCGGTATTGGCCAAAATGATTTCTAGTAAGGCAAAATGGTCTAGCAGGGACTCCCCTAGTCGATTTGTTCTTCTGCTACCACATGCTGTAGCCCAAGGATTGAAATCACGCACGATGATAAGCGGTGTGTGTCCTATCGCATGATTCAGTAAATGATCCAGTAGGGCTTCAAATCCATTAAAATGAGTAGGGGGGCATAAACACTGTAAATGTGTATTCCCTCCACCCGGACCCAGGTGAAGCCAATCTGTGGTACTCTCATGGTCTCCTGAACTCGACATGCGCCAGAGGTCCAGATGGCAGCTCGACTGAAGGCATCGGAAAACCAGAATAAGCCATAAGTTTTCCTGTACTGTTCACACACATCGACTTTTAGATTCGTCACTGTTTGAATTAGCAGATCTTCAGCCGCCTTGCAGTAATTATGGTTTTGTAGAAGCACTCTCATCCCCTCTTCTCAGTTGCAGCTTGAAGAATCTTCCGGTAGTCTGGTCTTCTGCTACTCCAGGTAGTATGTCCGTTATCAGTCTGGATCCTTCGAACATTTTTTCGCGAAATGACATTCTTCCCCACACTTAACGCAGATCCTCGATCTATCAGGCCCTTTGCAGGCACTATCACGGTTACCAAACTCCCAGCATCAGAAACATTTAGTTATTAAGGTCTTCTCGCGGATATGGGCAACCACCCAGCCGATTCATACTTTCCCGATCTTTACCGCCTTGCTAGCCAAAGTTGTCGGAAAGCTGACCATAACTATTTTTATCCCTCTGAACCCGTCTCTGAGGCATTTAACTGCTGACTCGTTAATAGCTGGCGTGTCCTCCAATATTCCTGCCAGTGCTTCGCAGATTTCAGCTTTTGTTGAAAGCTCATCAAGGTCCTTCAACACGATTATAGAATCATCTCTAAGTGTATGGACCTTCGCTGTGTCACCATGTTTTTTCCCAGTTAAAAATATTCGACTCGCTGGCGACTCGCTGACGACTCGATGGCGACTCGATGACGACTCGCCAGCGAATCCGAATTTCGTGACGACTCAATGGCGACTCCCCAGCGAGTCGTCAGCGAGTCGCCAGCGAGTCGCCAGCAAGTATATATTTTTTTTATATATTATATTATTTATATTGTTTTTTCTATTTTAACCCACCAATACGCAAAATGATAACAAGAAATGATAACATAACTAAATGATAACATAAGGAAAAAAGGGATTATGAAATTAAAAAATACAATTATAAGATAAAAATCGCTTTATTTATTGCTAAAAAACATGAATAAACAAACCACTCATTGTCCAAAAACATAACCTAAGTGCCGAACGGGTTAGTTATGCAAATGCATACTCACGACTCACGACCGAAACACACCGAGTCGCTTAACATGACATAAAATGGAGCCAAAACGCTGTACGACGAAACTAACGTTAAACATGATAATTAAGAACGCCAATTACAATTTTCAATGACAACTGAAACCGCTGATATCGTCGTTGATACAAGCAGGATAAAGAATACTATATTGTGATATATTGTGACAAGCGCGTACGCGAAAATCGCAGCGCTTCACACGTTCGGACAAGATGGACTGGAATTATGATGTTGTGATTCGCGCACGCGGCGCGCGTGCGCGATAATCGAAGCGCTCCGCACGTTGGAACAAGAACAAGCTTGCACGTTCGAAGAGTGAAATTACGATCTTCTGATTCGTTACAGTTTAGATTCGTCTTACCCTCGTTCAAGGAACATAGAG
>JABFPV010000035.1:0-15495 GCA_022817185.1 Oxyscelio sp. ZL-2020 | reverse complement strand
ATCTTAATATTACAGCAAGATATCATTTTTTGGAGCTGTGATTAATATGAGATTGGAGTAAGGTGTGACCTTCTAAAGTTCAAAAGAGAGGAATGATAAGAATTTTTGTAGAGAGTAACTATCTATTAAAGTAACATGCAAATAGTATACCTATTAAAATTTTTTGAATTTTTAACAGATTTATTAATCTGTTTTTTTTGTGATAATGTTTTACAATTTATTAGTTTGTCAGAAAACAAAACATACAACAAATTTATATCTTTAATATATTATATATAAAAAAAATCTTACATCTACATGGTCACATCTGCTGAAATTCACCCGAACGATTTTTTAAACTCTTTGTAGTGTATATTAAAATACAATATTTAAATAGTAAATTTTAGTGGAGGATATTAATAGCCTTTTTTTTATTAACCTTGATGAATAGCTACATATTTACTTTAGATTTTTAGAACGTAATATTACAGCATGGTTATCATTTTTTTTGGAGCTGCGATTAATATGAGATTGGAGTAAGGTGTGACATTCTAAAGTTAAAAAGAAAGGAATCATACGAATTTTTTATGAGAGTAACTACCTATTAAAGTAACATGCAAATAGTATCTATCTAGTTTTTTTGCATTTTAAAAAGATTTATTAATCTGTTTTTTGTGTGATAATGTTTTAAAATTTATTCTACGCTTTTTGGGAATCTGGAATAACTCCTCGCTCAAGCTTGGTCTCAGACAATGAGTGCAGCAGCCTCTCGCCTATCGCTTACGATCCGCAACTTTCAAGGCCGAGAATAATACCTGATTCACGGCTTTCCAATCCTTGGCATGGGAGGTCGGTGCATGTAATTGCTCATTTCGCGGCGTAGGCGCAGAAAGGATTGAAACTTTCCGCGGCCCAATAATAGCTGTTGTAATCGTGACCATCGGGGTGAGCGATGGTTTGCTATTTGCCGGTAACGGCTTGCGCGGTTGGGCTCTCGCCCTACGTTGCTTTACGTTGTCTTGGCGACTGACCGTCCCAGGTCCACTTTCTCGGTTTATTGCCGGTACTGCCTCAGATCCGGCGAGATCTGTGGCATTATTGGTGACATGTTTTGCACCTTGTTTCCTGTTACGGAGTCGGCTTTTTTTCGTGTTCCCGGAGATCCTCCTCCGATATCTTCCGCTCAGCTCTAGCAGGGGTAAACCGGAGGTTGTTTTTGCTGCTTCCGAGGATTTTCGCCGGCTCTCAGATCCCGCCCCAAGTTAAGGAAGGTCGAGGTCACCTGTACAGAGGAGTGCATCGATGAATTTAACGCAAATTGAAACTCATCCAGATGCTCATGTTACTGCCGGGTGTTATTTCCCGAAAAACTATTACCATTCCTTTGATTACTTAGTTAGACAGCTCAGTAGGATCAGAGGACTGTTCGGTCCCGATATCCACCAAAAATTATATCATTAAACTAATTGTAAACTTCGTAAAATTGTCAATCACCAATACTCTTGGTACTGTATACCGATACACAATACAGGATCGCAGTGCCGAAATGATATTTTTTGCGTTAGCTTTTCTTAAGGGAACTGCCTGGATCAATTTGGTAAGTAGCTCTTGGATTATTAGTATTTATTAATGCCCTACAGAGTGGGACTGTAGGGGCCCATAATGTCTGCCGAGACCATCTGCCATGGTTGTTCATACTCTCGGCGACTCATACGACCTGCCTGTTTCACTTGAGTTAGCTTACAAGTTTGGTACTTCTGGCATCTGCGGACACATTGGTTTGTATTCGCATAACAGCCAGATCAATAATACAGGCGAGGAAGCCTTACAAAGTTTTTCCTGGTTCCGAAGTGGCCCGCTGTTGGTCGAGCACGTGCCTCTTTCAACACAGGTAATCGTAAGATTTCAGGCAATACTACACTCAAATCGAAGTATGATACCCCCCTACCCGGGATATGAGAGTATAACTGCTCATTTTTGTCTGGGACTACATGAGGCGTATCTTTCACCTTTCAATAGAACCGCCGATATCTTGTATCAACTTCATTCTATATTCCTATCACCCATCAATGTCTTAGAACACTTGCGACAAAGCTACGGTAACATAGTGCGTGGCTCCCGGACGATATATAATTTTCAAATCATATTCCGTCAGTTCCATCGGAATATGATCACTTTCGGGTTACAACCCGAAAGTGATATCTTTACAGGCAGGTTCAGAATTTCCGAATTCACAGCCAAGTTATTTCAGTAATTCCCAAATAACAGTCAAGCATTCACACTCAATCTTAGTGTAATTTGACTCAGGTTCAGTCAGGGTCCGTCTTTATTACACGCTCAATCACCCGTCGTTCCAGAGTCAATACTACCCTCAATCCGGTGGAATTCGTGTCCGTTTGGAGGGTGAAAGTTCGCCTGAAGTCAGGAAAAGCTATGTAAACCTATACTGACCATTGATTAATATATAGAGGAAAAATAATCTTGTTGGGCCAACTAGAAAGCTTGTTAACAATTACAAGAAAGCATTATTGAACCAACGTTTATTTGAACGGTATGTTACAATGTTGGTAGCAATGATGATACATTGTTGATTTAACGTTTTGATCATCTTGTTAACCTCTATAGTATGATTAACATTTGATCAAAGAAAAATCTGGTGAACGTTAACAAGATATATCATGTTGAAATCTATTTAGGGCGTGATTATTGTACTGAATTTAGTGCTAGTACTGTTTCCTCAATTGTGGTGTGGGATATTCATAAAATTCAAAGTTATAGTAATTTAAAGTTACAATTTTGATTTTTATGTATTTGAATTACTATCGCAACCACATCACGATTTGAGAACCAACATATGAATTAAAAGCACGTTGATTTTTAAAACTTTATTAATAAAAAATTATAAGACGGATCCAGTTCCAAATCTTTAATTTCGTTTCAAATATTCTGTCAACTTTTTAAGTATTTTAATCTTAAGTTCGTCCTTTTTCTTTAGGTAGCTGATATGAAATAGAACTAAAATATTTAAAAATAAAAATAATGTTCTTACAATATATAACGTACAATATATAACATTATAATTTAATAATAATAATAATAATACGCAGGGCGGTACAACATCTGCCTTCGGGGAGTGACACCCCGCGCACCCGAGTCAAAAAATCGCGTTGAGGAATGCGATAGTCAGCGATATTCTTGGTTGCAGTGATTGGCTCCAAGAATACGGCTGTACGAACGATCGCTTAGCACGATTTTTTAAAGATTTTAGTTAAAAGTTAACGAGTTAAGAGGATGTAATACAGGATTGCAAACTCATGTTACCGACATCATAGATGTTTTAAATAAATTTGTTAGACACGTAATAAACTGAATTGGCGAGAAGACAACGTTTTTCTCACTTGTTTAATATAAATTAAATGAAAATTGAAGAGATTTTATTTATTATTGGAAGTAAAAAACGTTCCTGCGTTTCTGAACTTTCTTTCATTTTACAATAAAAATGAAATTTCAATGACCGATAATGTCTACACATGAAAATGCAAAAAAAATTACTAATATTTTTATAATAACAAAAAACACTAATTCCTTAATGCAGTTTACATAGGTTTCAGTTGAAATACAATGTTTACATTCGAACTAACCTGTAAAGGTTATGTTCAATATGAATTTATAATTAAAGAAGCAAACGTTATAGAATAATAGATGGAAATATGCAAACTAATTTAATATATTTTGAGCTTTTAATATAATTTAATAATAAAATCAATATTCCACACAATCAAATTATTTTTAAAATAATAATTGTTTTAATAATTATTTTGTCATAAAAATTATTTATTTTATTATTTCATGTTTAAGTTATGATTGTTTTAAAACAAAACATTTAATACTTTTTTACTATTATGTATATTTTTTATTTAAATGTGTATCAAAAATTGCATATAAATAAAAAACATTGTTTTTGTTTAAAGATTACAATATAACGATTTTTTAAATTGTTTAATCATATATTTCGTTCATTTTAAGATTTGTAAAATTTTGTATCGTATATTTCTCAAGAGTTAGAATTACTTTAATATTGAGAATATGTTATTACAAATAATTTAGTTAGATCACATTTACTATAATTAAGTTGATTACAATATTACAATTAATAAATTGTAAACATATCCTATACGCAGTCACCGTTTCATGACAATAATTCCAAACTATGAACGTAGTAGATTCTACTATGCTCACTTTACTATGTACATATTAAGTGATTCTACTACAGAAACATATTGAGCCTAACGAAAACATCTTACTAGATTTGACATAGTTAACCTAATAACAATTTGCGTTAAGCTTAATGACCTTTTCTTCCCGTGTATATTCGATGTGTATTTCTCAAGACGTACAGGGTGGAGCGCTTAAATCCGGACAAATAAAACTTTTTTTTTAAAGCAAGTAGTGCGACCTGTCAAGTGTAACATTACTCGATATAACCCCCTTCAGCCGCAATGACCGCCTCCAATCTTGTCCTGAAGCGATCGCACGCACTCTTCAAAACAGCGCTGTCCATCTTCACGAATGCTGCTTCGATAGCGGTGCGTAGACATGCGACATTAGGGTGCTTCGTCTTGTTGGTATCTCTTTCGACTACGCTTCAAACATAGTAGTCGAGGGGATTCATCCAGGCTACTTGGGGGACAAAACTCCTTTGACCAGAACATGTCAACATTATCTGAGAGCCAGTTCTGAACTAAATGACTCGTATGAGCCGGTCCACCGTCCTGTTGAAAGACATTGTCTCTCCGAGGCCACAGTTACCATCCAGGGTTTCATGACATTCATCAAAACTTGCAAATAAACTTATTTTGTGACAATTTGTCCCTTTTCAAAAAAATGTGGCGGCATGATATCACCCTCACTGAACACAACACCTAGGACGTGAACACTAGCTGGAAATTTTGTTCTAGGAACAATCGGGACGTCCTCGGGATCGTGGGCAAGCCAGCGATCATTTCTCCAGTTGATCTCCACGTCAATGGTGTAAATTTTTTCATTAGAAAAGTATCTGATTCAACCCGCCGCACCGTTTCTTAAAGAACACAATAACAGGTTGCAGAACTTGGGCAAAAATCAATATCAAATTCTGAAATACGATAGAAAACGGTCTGGGCGTTTTCACATTGAATGACCCAAAAACAATCTAAACGCTAATTTACTGATGAATGCATTTTCCAAAGACAAGAAACAATTATTTAACGGCCTAGACTTTAAACTGTTTGAGATAAATGTTTATTGTCACGTTAGAGGCATTGTCATTGGCGATTCTTGCGACCTTAATAAACGCAAACTCGAATTGCAAAATACCGAGTAAACCGAATTCAGGGGAGAGAAGCATTTAGAACGGGAAGATTTGATTCTTTCTTTATAATTATATTAACACAACGTTAGTGGACGATTTAAATTGTGTTTACCTGGGAGTTATCAAATTTATGAACAAACTTTTATTCGATGCTAAATATAGTTCCAAATGCTGGTCCACGTACAGCATGCTGGGTGCAATCGAAGAAATGTTACCGTACTATTAGAGCAGTGTTACTGGAAAGGTTAAACCAAATCCAAAATTGCCCATTCTTATCGTGCCGTGTAACACGCATCAAACTACAAACCATACACGACATACTGAGTACAGTAGAAAAAAGATTACGGACCACCAGATCACCTGATTTCAGCACAAAATTACCATTAACTCTATTAGAACAGTGTTACTGGATGGGATCAGAATTTTAGAACAGGCAGCTATATTACTCAACCCAATTTTATACGGTATCATGAAACCGAAATATTTTAATCATTAGATGATGTTGATAATCGCAATATATTTAATGAATAAAGCGAGTGTTTCAACGCAAGACGTTGACATTTTAAAGCAGTTTCTACTTACATATGTTTACATGTTTGAACAATTGTTCGGCGTGGAAAATAAGCTATCCAACATTCAGTCAATACTTTATTTACCGATACCGTTAAAAAATTCTGTCCCTTATTTACTGCATCGTGTTCTCACTTTGAAGAGCTAAACGGATTTCAAAAATAACTCCCCGGCTGCATTACAAAATTGCCGTGCCGTAAAACTCGATCCAATCTTGTGAATTTTTGTTGCGCCGCCTAAGACGCTTCAATCTTGCCCATCTTTGCCGTGCCGACATTTGCGTAACTCAACAGATAACGACAGCGATGTACACCCATTCCCGATGAAAGCTATACCTCCTAGAGAGGTATAGGATTTAAGTTACGTTGGCGACACTGTAATAGAAATGTTGGTGTTCAGAAGTGATGTGCAGATAGAGAGAAAAAGCTATGTGTCCTTTTCTATAAGGATCTTGTGAGAGATAATAAACATTTATGTCTAAAGGATATATTGAATTTAATTAACATACACTGTCCACATCGAAACCTATGCGTAAAAAGTTTTTATAAATTGAAAAAAATTTTGTTGAATTTAGAAACAACTCCGGTATGTCATTACTACTGTCGGAGTTGTCAAAAATCGTTGCTCAGCGTTGACTCCGTGTGCGAAAATTGCAATAATTTGCGTCCGAATGACAATTTTCTTACGGTATCTGTATTGTCACAATTACAAATGTTATTTAAGCGGCAGAAATTCTGCGAACTCTTGCATCACAAAAATCGTCGTCGTAAAATAGTCGAAGATAATTACGAAGACATTTATGACGGAACAATTTATAAGAAACTTAGCGAACCCGGAAATTTATTATCGGATCAATCCAATCTTTCATTCACGTGGAATTCAGACGGAGTACGAATTTATAAATCATCGAAGTTAAATGTTTGGTCCTTTTACCTGACAATAAACGAATTGCCTTTGCCGCAACGATACAAATTAGAAAACACCATTCTTGCGGGTCTGTGGTTTGGCAAAAGCAAACCAAACGCTAATTTATTGATGAACGCATTTTCCGAAGACATGGAACAATTATTTAACGGCGTAGACTTTGAACTTTCCGAGACAAATGTTTATCGTCGCGTTAGAGGCATTGTCATTGGCGGTTCTTGTGACCTTCCAGCAAAAGCACTATTTTTAAACATGACGCAGTATAACGGCGCATATGGTTGCGCGGTGTGTAAGGAAAAAGGCCATAACGAAGGCAGAGTCCACGTCTACCCGTATAAACGCGAACTCGAATTGCGCAATACCGAGGAAACGGAAATTCAGGCGAGAGAAGCATTTAATACGGGAGAGCCGCAGTTTGGAGTAAAAGGTCCAACCGCGCTAAATTTCTTTGTTTATGATTACATTAACACAACGTTAGTGGACGATTTGCATTGCGTTTACCTGGGAGTTACCAAATTTCTAAACAAACTTTTCTTCGACGCTAAATATAGTACCAAGCGATGGTCCATGCATGGCATGCTGGGTACAGTCGAACAACGGTTACGCACCGTAAAACCACCCAATTTCGTCACAAGATTGCCACGCACTCTATTAGAACAGTGTTACTGGAAAGGTTCTGAATTCAAGAACTGGCTGTTATATTACTCAATTCCAATTTTACACGATATCATGCAACCGGAGTATTTTAATCATTACATGTTGTTGGTAGTCGCAATTTATTTAATGAGCAAAACCAGCGTTTCAACGCAAGACGTCGACATTTCAAGGCAATTGCTGCATAAATATGTTCATATGTTTCAACAGTTTTTCGGCGTGGAAAATATGTTACCCAACATTCACTCGTTACTTCATTTACCCGATACTGTTGAAAAATTCGGTCCCTTATTTACTGCATCGTGTTTTCACTTTGAAGATCTAAACGGAAAACTGAAAAATTTGGTTCACGGTACCCGCTGCGCTGAAAGTCAGATATACACAGCTTCGTCATTGTTCATTAATATAGAAAATTTCAAATCAAAACATTTAATCGAAGGTTCGAAAGCTTACGATTACTGCGAAAAAATCATGCAACCAAACAAAAGACGCAAATTGAGGTATGTAACAGGGGAATTTCAAATAATTGGATTATTAAAAATACTCGATAACGTACCTGCAGTAATCAACGATATGCTATTAGCAGATAATTTACATTACAAAGAAATACATTATTTCCATAGGATGATGAAAGGTGGCACTTACTATGAAGCGACGTCTTATACTCGTACCCGTCGTACAAATAGTACATGCATGAAATATTATGTCAATGGAAATACATTTGTGGGAATAATTTTAAACTTTTTACAGATATACGTTTGCGAATGTGCCGATGACTGCACAAATACCAACAGATGCACAACAAAGTATTACGCGATCGTCAGAAAGTTAAATTTACAGGCCATCTCTTTGCAGTTGTTTGAAAATATGACCTTCCTGTATGCCCATCGTTGTACGCTAAGTAATGATGTAATATTGATGGACTTGGACAATGACCTTTCCACCTGCTATTTAATTGAAATTCAAGATATCAATATTGTGTACGTCTTTGAACCTGTGGCAACTGTAGGAGACAAATAATGAAAATGAAGAGTTTTTCAAAATATTGACAATAAACGCGGCTTAAATTTTATCATATGATTCAAAATATAAAGTCAACAAAAATATTTGGAGTAGTCTTGAAAATTTTAAACTCTGATCCACGAATTTCCGCTAAGCTCTAAATTCCAAGACTAAACGCGGTTTAATAAACAATAATCGATGCATGTATCAATTGCGTAAGTTCTTTGACAAATCTTCATTTTATCAATTCTGTCTTCAGAAATCTACGTTCTACGTACACTGTTTCGTTTAATGAACCTCGACATCAGACCGAAAAACACATTAGCTTGCACCGGCTGTGACATAAACTTGCCGTACCGTCAAAAACGTTTCAAGCTTGCTCACTCTTGCCGTGCCGTAAAACTCAATCTAATAATGTCCATTATTTTTGCGCCGTCTGTCTTCAAACTTGTCCACATTTGCCGTGTCTTCTCCTGTGAATAGGAAAACTGACTTCAGATAACCAAATTTGTTTCCGTCTTGTACAGAGCAACCTTGTGCAGTATCTACAAGTGATGCCTTAACGTTTTCTATTCAGGAATAACGATTATCGTGAAAGAAAGTATCATACAATCGTTTGGAAAGTTATTTTACATTGAATTGTGTTACAAGAGTTCGTAAACGTTCCATATGTTTGTAAAGTTTGCTGAGCACAAAGTAACGACTTACATAAATAAATCGATTTCAACAGTTATTTAAACTAATTGCTAATTGCGAAGCGAAATAACACTTATTTACCGAGAAGTAAAATAAAAGATTTTGTTATTATTAATGAAAGTGACTTTTTATGCGAACATACCATTGACGATGTGAATTGTTGTATACGAAAAACATACTTGCATCTAATAAAAAAAGTTATTCTTATAGTTATTTAAATATTGCGTAACTTTTAGGCCATTCCAAAGTTAGTTACCGAGACAAGTCACGGAAACAGATAAGTAATTTTATTTTGTATACATTTATTTTCACATTCTTTTATGTTGCCATTTTTAGTTCGTTGGTATTTTCACTGTTCTTATAAGTGAAAATATTATGTAATTCACAAACAACAAAATCGAAATTGACGAAATTTTGATCAGTGTTTTATGCATACTTTATTTTATGTTATTTCCGAAAATGAATTTGGGTACTGTTTCGTTAGCCGGGCGCAAGGTATTGGTCCGCACTCAAGCATGGTTTGGGTGGGTCATTTGCGCCCGGCTAACGAAAAAGTACCTAAATTTGTAATAATTATTTTCGGATTCAGTGATTATTATTGTAGAATCGTATACATTCGTTTATAATAAGAAAATGTAATAAAAAATATAATACGTTGACATGACTCTAATGTCGATGCAATGGTTACAAAATTTAAAGAATATTCATTATTAATCAACATACTCATCTTTAGGTGTTATACTAATATTTTGATGATAAAAGAAAGGAAATGTTACTTTCCTGCTTGTTTGTACATTATTGTAAAAACATTTTCCATTTTAAATTAATGCAAATGCATTCTTATCTGTGTAACGTAATTAAACCTGAACGTGCAATACCAAAAGCTTTCAAGAGGCGGTTGGAGTACAGAAACGAAAGTCTTAACCCTGACTAGCAATAATTCTATTTGTAAAACTTAATGTCTAATTTTGTTCACGTATTTGTAAGCAAAGCTTTTTCCTTTCTTTGATGAAAAAAATTTGTTTATTTCCAATATGACGTTACACCGTGACTTATGACGAAAGAGTATTATAGATCTATGTATACATCTGTTTTCAATAATAATCACCGAAGGACTTCGAGGCAGAAACCTCCACGCGGTGAAGTCTGGGAAATGATTATTTATTAAATAAAAACAAGCTTTATACGATATCCGCATACGACTCCACACACAATTTAAATAAACATATTGCAAGCATAATGAGCGGAAAGCTTTTTTTATTAATAAATAATTAGCCGATATCTGCAACATAATATATAATCTGCATTTACTTTAATTACGTACTATTGTCGCGACGTGTTTACATGGAATATGTATAATGTCGACTGTAAAGGCGAAGTTTTTAGAAATTCTATGTATTGTAACATGGCACTTTGTCATGTTACAGATCTTTTCATTTAATGTCGTGCTTTTACCTGACAGAAGGATCAAATTTTCAAAAGGCCAATTTGTACATTAGAATGTTAATGTTTCTTTAAACCTTTTTCTAATCCTTTATGTAAATTTTTATATTTGCATGTATTTTGGAGTCAACTTTTCCCGTTGTGCTGTCCTGGATTTATATGAAGTTCCAATTTAGTTTTTCTGGTTGTTTGACGTGTTCAGCTGTTAAGTTTTAGAGCAGCGGGATTATAATCCGACTGTGGCGCAAGATTTATGGAGTTCAATTACCGTCAATCGAAGATAGTCTCGACATGAGATTCAACGCATGAAGTTTAAGTGCACCGCGGATCTAGCAGAGTCTCGAATTGGATGCGAATCCCCATTCGAACGAAAGCGATATTTAGCGATTAAGAGTTTAGCGTTAAGGGTAATTTATCTAATAAAATTTAATTTACGCTAATGCTTAATTTGATTTATACAACCCAGATAACACACATGCCTCTAAAATGCTAGCATACCAGCAGATTGCTAGCAGAACGTTTGCAGATGCGTCGCCGTATTGTTAGCATGCATGCCTGCAAAATGCTAGGATGTGCTAGCATAATGCTAGCATTGTGCTTGCACGTATATCTTGGATCGTTACATTGTTACCAAATCGTTACCAAAAGTAAGACATTCATGCTTAGGCTCGTGCTGGCACGTTGTGCTATCAGGGAAATTAAGCGTTACAGTATGTACAACATATTATCATGTACAATAAATACAGTTGAATCATATCTTGTTTTACCTTATTTTCAAGCTTATAGAGAAACAATAATAATTAATTCCTTCAGTTTTAAATGACCGGCATACTTAAAATGGCCGGGTATTTAATATTTTAGTTGTACAACATTTTGAGTCTTGTCACTGGCTGAACCTTACTCAAACATGGTGTATTAATTACGCTTTCTATTGGTAACCTAATCCGAAACAGCACCCACATTACTTATTATTTATTGATTTAACATACATTTTGCGGTTATGAGGTCAATGTGGCAAAATTCAAGATGGAGTACACGATACGACGAACATCTTCTGTTAGCATGTATTAGAATAGAATGTATATTTACATAAAGGTCTACTTGAATGAGAATATTCAATACCTACATGAAATTCTTTATAGCCGCTGATTATAAATCAGGATGACAACTGCAATATTCAACATGATGGATTCAATATGATCGATGTCGTACAACTGATTTGTATCCATAACATTATACTCTGAAATTTAGATTGAAATATACCTAATGTCTCAATTAGTGGAATTTAAAATTTATGTTCCAAGCTATGACGAACAAAAAATATATGACTTGAATTATTACGACTTTAATGGTAAACGTCACTGTGCCATTTTGGTGTATATGCATTTTCATGAAATTGTTTGTCCACGGAAAAACATTTTCACAAGAACATCTGTAAGAAGAGAGAAGAGCCTATTTATTAGCATTTATGTTAATAACGACGGATGTTTTAACGAATGAACTAAGTGATGTTCGATGCAATATAAACATCAGAAACAACATCCTTAAAAGCGAATTCCTCTTTCCAAATTGGACCGAGGCAGGAAAGAGTAGAGTTTGCGATTCGTTTGTGCGTGTAAATTGTATGTCTTTATACGCAAAATGTCTTTACTGGACAGGTCTATATAGAATGTTTCCGCAAGTAACAGCATCATGCTACAAGTAAGACGTGACACGTTGTTTATTTGCATAGACAGTATACAAGACATTATTTCGGAACACATTTTCAGAAATTGCATATACATAAATACAACGACATTTAGCAGAAGTTGATATAATTTCAACTCAAATTCAATGGAATTGCGCAGCTGTAAACACGATTATTGAATCTGTCGGTATTGAATGCACATTTCTTTCTTTTGGTTCGGTGATCCCTGGAGCATATAGTATAGGAGTAAACGGAATTTCTTTTATTCGTCCACGGAGAAACCGTATCGGATGATCGAAGTAATCTCGAGGCATAGCCGAAAGATCCCAGAGGGATCTACGTTACATATTCTATTTACATGATTTACCAATCCCACGCGGATCTACGATTGATCAACCGAGGATCTCTCAAATATCATACAAGGATCGTTCAGTGATGCCTGGAGCATATAGTTTAGGAATAACGAGAACGTTATTTATTCGTCTGAGAGGATACGTAACGGATCAACGAAGTATCTGTGAGGGATTCCGGTAAGATCCTAGAGGAATCTGGGGTGCGTAATCCGTTTTTCACGATTTACGAATCCCTCGCGGACTTACGAATGATCATCCAAGTATCTTTCGCGTATCCTGCGGTGATCTTTCAGTGATAGCTGGAGAATTTAATTACGAATTACTGGAACGTAATTTATTTGACTACGAAGGATCCGTACAGGATAACCGAGGTATCCGTGAGGGTTTCCAGTACGATCCTATAGGGATCTGTAGTGCATATTCCATTTTGCAGGATACACGAATCCCTCGCGGATCTACCAATGATCCCCCAATTATCTTTCGCGTATCCTGCAGGGAACTTTCAGTGATACCTTGAGTATATAGTTTAGGAATAACCGGAACGTCATTCATTCGTCTACGAAGGAACCGTACAGGATAACCGAGGTATCAGTGAGGGATTACAGTAAGATCCTAGATGGATCTGTAGTGCATATTCCATTTTGCAGGATTCATGAATCGCGCCTAAATCTACGGATGATCCTCCAATTATCTTTCGCGCATCCTGCAGGGAACTTTCAGTAATACCTTGAGTATACAGTTTAGAAGTAAGTGGAACGTCATTAATTCGTCTACGAAGGATCCGTACAGGATAACCGAGGTATCCGTGAGGGACTCCAGTAAGATCCTAGTGGGATCTGTAGTGCATATTCCATTTTGCAGGATACACGAATCCCTCGCGGATCTACGAATGATCCTCCAAGTATCTTTCGCGTATCATGCAGGGGATCTTTCAGTGATAGCTGGAGTATATAGTTTAGGAATAACCGGAACGTCATTTATTCGTCTACGAAGGATCCGTACAGGATGACCGAAGTATCCGTGAGAGATTCCAGTAACATCCTAGAGGGATTTGGGGTGCATATTCCGTTTTCACGAATCGCGAATCTCGCTTTGATCGATGAATGATCCTCCAAGGACCTCACACTTATCTTCGAAGGATCGTTCAGTGATACCGGGTACATATAATTTATGTGTAAGCGGAATGTCATTTATTTGTCGACGAAAGATCCGTATCGGATCTCCGAATGGATGTTACATGGATCAACGGTTGATCGCGATTCCCGAATCCCGAGGGAATCTACGAATGATCCTCCAAGGATCTCTCACGTACCTTCGAAGGATCTGTACCGTATCTCCTGTGTATGCGGGAGGGATCTTTACTGCACATAGCGGTTGCCCAATTAAGGTATTTCTCACGGATTCCTGGAGGATATTAGACGTATCTTTCAAGACTCTCGATTTTCCAGTTTAAGGGATCCCGCAAGGATCTGTCCAGTACATATCCTTGCGGGATCTCTTACTGATCTGTGAGAGACATAAAAATTTTGACTCGGGAATGTCTGTATAGATATTCTTGCGGACATATTCCTTAAAGTAACTTGCTGGATCAGCAAGGGCCCACAGACATACCCTTCGTAGGCATGCCTGTGTAATCTGCGCGTTCCCTTTCGCGGACTAACAAATCATTGCCAAGCGCCAAGGGTAGGGCAAGTGAAATTAGTTTATAGGTTCAAAAGTGAGATTCTAGCAATTTGAGGAAAGATTCAGTCGATTAGGGCTAAGGAAGGGAAAACCTAGAGTCAAGGTACGGCACCTCAAAAGTTCTTTTTCGAGCGCGTCAAAAGGCGCTATATAAGTGGTTAATTCAAACGACTTATGAATTTAAAATCAAAAGTTCCGGCTAAATTCGGCCAAAATATTAATTAATGTTCAATTTAAATCATTAATTAATGTGTAATTGTGATAAATTGTAATCATCTCAGTCTATCACATCAAAATTCGTTCAAAAATAAGAGATAATTTCGATCTGAAAATCATTAAAAGTTATCAATTCATTCTTCATTCACTTATTGAATTCAATCGTTCAATTTTCCGTTGTAATCAAACGCGCCTGTATTTATATAGTTACGAATTAAAAGCATAAATACTTTCGGACGCAAAGTGTTTATCAACGACCAAAATCGCGCGAATCGTACTCGTGACGAGCATGCATGACACATCGCGAGGCGCGGATCCTCCGTGCACCTTACGTAACATTTGTCTGAGTTCGTTTTGTTAGATATAGCTGAGTGTCGCGCGGCCGAAGAATTGTTAGATAGAGTCGGGGCTACGCTCTATCTAACAATTTAAACTCTCTACTTTGATTACTAATAATCGATTTTATTTGAGTTCAATTGCTTGATTTAAAATTTCTTAATATAAGAAATTTTAAAAGTTTCTTTTCTATTTCCCGTCACAATAGTTTTTAAAATTTTCTGTTATAATTTACTATTTTGTATTTCAGTTATTTCACGAACTATTTAAACGACCCTTTATTCGTCTTGCTCAATATATCTCCCTTTTAAATTTTGTACCGGTTAGATAATTTTTATTGCAGTCGATTTAAATTTTCTCTTTAATTTCACTCATTTAACCGAATATGTTGTCCGTATTTCACGGTTCTGTCGCGCACTTAGAAAATTTTCGCGTACTTCACTTTTCGTTCTAAGTTCCTTTGCCTTTAGTTCAGATCTACCAATTCGAATAATTATTAATTTCGCGTTTTCTCTTAACGTATTCTATTTCTGACTTCAAACGTTTCAAATTAATTTCTCGAGTTAAACCGTTAATTCGCGTTTCTTTCTCATCTATTATTT
>JABFPV010000034.1:0-15644 GCA_022817185.1 Oxyscelio sp. ZL-2020 | reverse complement strand
CCTATTCAGTCTGCGACAAGATAACCTATTTTAGGCAAAGTAAAACTTGCGCATGCGTACTTTTTATTTGACGTGTTTAGTACACTAGTGCATTATATTTGAGAATGCTCTTGTGCGTAAAATACATGAAATCCAAAGTGCGCATGCGCAAGTTTTCTGTCTGGAATAGGTTATTTTGTGCTGTCTGAATAGGTATGGAAAACGCTGCTTTAGTTGCACGTGTTAGGAAAAATATTGTGTATAATTGGGCAGGGTTGTAGATGATTCGTTGACGTTCGTACATAATCCGATACTGCAATCTTCGCACTCGTATGAGGTTTTCTTCCTCGTCTTCGCCTCGGAAACAAACCTCATTCTCGTCTTGGAATCGCCAATTTTCCGTCCTAGTAGCGTAATATACTATTATCAAGAACACGTGTGATAAATACATACATCAGGAACACAGAAAAACGACAGCAATCGATAACTCAAAAATAAGAATATTGGGTCTTATAGGATAGCATGCTACACTATCATCAATCTACCGAATTACAAAAAATGGCAGCCGTTGGGGTACATGCTGTATTGCTACCATACGGAGCAGCAGTGTTTTTGTTAGTTTAATTGTAAAGAAAGTTCTTTTTTCTAATTAAAAATTAATAAAACGAAAAAAATTGAAGTAAAATAACGTGGGAAGTGTTTTATAAGTGGTTGTACTAATTCAAAAAATAGAAATCGAGATATTTCCTTTCATAAATTTCCAAAGAAAGGAGTAAGTTATGTCGAAGTTGCGAATTATTTCGGAAATAAAGAAATAGTGGACCGTCGAAGTAGTTTAATAAATAAATTGATTTAACAATATAGGATGTAATGATTCAAAAATATAATATAAAATATTTGAACAATACCAAAGTTCATTCGACATGCCTAGTTTTAAATTTATATTTATTTTTTTTTAATTTTCGCGCAACATAAATTTTTTTGTTAGTCATTTTACCAGTTATAACATGTGGTTCACTTGATTGCCACTAGTTCGAATACACAAACCGTATATTTTCAATTCATTTGACGTTGACAGTGCAGTTTTGCCACATGTCATAATTAAACCCGAATTTATTACTTGTTAACCTTCAACGATATTTCTTGAATTCGGTGTTGACTTGACGTAATTAAAAATCTAACTTAATGATACTGTCAGCATTGCTTAAATAATTCGAACTTGAAATCGTTCTGCAATTACAATCTGTCAAATTTTGATCGTTTTTTTTGTCGTATTTTTGCCGCATTTTTATCGTATTTGATAAAATTGTGACGATCATTTTGTTTTCATTGCTCTTCGAGAAAAAAAAATTGCTCGAGTCTTGAAACCACGACTCTTAACGTGGTAGTCCAACACTCTATCCATTTAGCTGTGGCACACGTTATAGTAGATGATCAAATAAACTTGGTGTCATTCCCAAAAGAATTTATAAAAGTTGTAGGTCGTGGAATGATACCAAGTTTATTTGATCATCTACTATAACGTGTGCCACAGCTAAATGGATAGAGTGTTGGACTACCACGTTAAGAGTCGTGGTTTCAAGACTCCAGCAATTTTTTTTTTTTTCTCGAAGAGCAATGAAAACAAAATGATCGTCACTATTTTATCAAATACAATAAAAATGCGGCAAAAATACGACAAAAAACGATCAAAAAACGGCAAAAATATGATAAAATAACGGCAAAAATGCGGCAAAAAAATGATAAAAATGCGGCAAAAATACGGCAAAAAAACGATAAAAATGCGGCAAAAATACGGCAAAAAAACGATAAAAATGCGGCAAAAAAACGATAAAAATGCGGCAAAAAAACGATAAAAATGCGGCAAAAAAATGATAAAAATGCGGCAAAAAAACGATAAAAATGCGGCAAAAAAATGATAAAAATGCGGCAAAAAACGATAAAAATGCGGCAAAAAAACGATAAAAATGCGGCAAAAAAACGATAAAAATGCGGCAAAAATTCGATAAAAATGCGGTACCAATGTGATAAAAATGTGGCCTCCTATGTGAGGAAAATGCGGCATCGATGTGAAAAAAATGCGGCACCGATGTGATTAAAAATCATTACAAATTAGACAAAGGTACGGCACAAATATGGTATTGAGACGACAAAGATACAATGTCAAAACGGTAAAAATACACTGTCGATATTTTAACTTTTGACGATACTGCCGCGATGTCAGACTACATAGGAAATTGTGACACGTATGCGAACTACTTACGAGAAGAAAGCGGCACGCAAACGAAACCGCCATAGTACTACTGCGATAAAATTCTGAGAAGTTGTTGACTGGGTAGAATTCAATACAATAGATTAATTTTCAATAGCAGTTTCAGTTTCGTTATTGCGTTAACGTCCGAAACACAATACCGTCTTATTTTTTGTTATTGAAACATAATGAAATTTGTATCCTTCATTATTGGAATGTACCGTAATGTATAGCACAGTTCGAAACCTTCCTCGGTATCGAAATGTATTGGAAAATCATAATAATTCATTTGTTACTCTGTTATTGTAATGTATTGAAATCTATAAGCTTCACTATTGAGATGTATTGAAATGTATCGCACAATCATCAGTCTGCACTGTTATTGGAATCTATTGTAAAATTACAATATCTTATTAGTATCTTTGTATTGTAACATATTGAAAAGTATAATACTAGAATATTGTAATGTATCGAAATGTATAGCACAGATAGAAACCCGTACTGATATATTGAAATCTATTGTAAAATTACAATATAATTTTATACTTTTCTATTAACTAGCAGAACATCATGGGAAACGTAAGGGATTCTTTAGAACTAAAGAAAGAAACGAAACACATGGCGGATAAACTATACTGTGATCGTGTCAAAAAATGAAGTGGTTTAAAAGTTAATAACAGATTAAATATTCGTATAAAAATCATTCTCCCACTTACAGAACACCGACATTCTCGTTAAAATTGAAAATACATAAAAATATTTGGGACAATCAAATAGACACTAACTCCGTGGCACTATCACTTTGACATCTCCTTAACAATTATTAATGTCGTCCTAGCAAAACTAACAATATCAGATCTGATATCAGATCTCATTTGGGACAAGATCTTGTATTAGATCTTACATCAGATCTGATATATTTCAAATTGTGATGTCAAATCTGACGTAAGATTTAACATAATATTCATTTTCAGTGAAATTCTGATATTAGATACACAGGAAAAAATATAATATTTAAAAATACATTGTGTCAATGTTGAAATAACATTGATACAATACTGAGCTAAGAATGTTAACCTTGAAATGCTGAAACAGCATGAAATTCAATGTAAATAGCTCAATGTTAGATTTACATTGAACAGAGATAGATTTACATTGACCCAATGTTGAATATACATTGTTTTGTTACAATATTACGTAGATATTTAACATTTAAGAATAATTATTAATACATTATATTGGCAAATAAATATTAAAAAGAAATATATATAAAGAAACGACTTGTAAAATGCAGTACGGAATAAATAAATATATTATAATAGAACATAAAAAACCCTGTAGCCGAGAATCAATTAAATAAAATTTCGATTTTAAAGTTTGAATTGTAAAATGGACACAATACCAATTTGAGTACAAAAGTAGTAATTCTATCAAATTGGATTTAATTGCGACCAATGAGAGACAAGTTGTTCTCGTAACATAAATTGTAAGTTATTTTATCAAATTGTAATTCAAGATGGCGACAAATTGGACATTGCATCAAATTGGAAATTTACAATTTGATACAATTTGATGCACTTCATTCCAATTTGTCGCCATCTTGATTTACAATTTGATACAATGGCCGCGTTCGGTATTTACTGCAGCGCAGTACAATACAATGTTCATTGTTGTTAGCTGCGTTTGATCCAATCAGACATCAGAATTTCGTACTGCGCTGCAGTAAATACCGAACGCGACCAATAACTTACAATTTGTGTTATGAAAACAACTTGTCTCTCATTGGTCGCTATTAAATCCAATTTGATATAATTACTACTTTTGTACTAAAATTGGTGTTGTGTCCATTTTACAATTCAAACTTTAAAATCCAAATTGTATTGAATTGTATTTAATTGTATTTATTCGATTCTACTTGGTTGTTATTAATTAAGTTATAGTATAATTAATCATTAATTTTTAAATAATTTTACAGTTTAATACTTACTACTCAAGAATAATTTAAATATAATTTCTTGTTGCCACAATATTTTTTGATCTAACTATGGAAACTGGATAAATTCATATTTTTCATATGTTATGGGAGAATTTTATTAGCAGTGTATATTTTAATAAAACAACTTTTATACATAATTGTTTAAATTTTGAAATACCCAGATAGGAACATTCTGCAATAATCGTGCAATATTTGAACAATTACATGTAACATCATGTTGCTATTATGGACGCAAGGTGCGTCCACATTGAATATTGAAAATGTAGTAAATAAAGTTGAGGTTAAATTTCTCAATTTTTGCAACAAAAGTACTGAATTAAATTGAGAATTTAAGTTTACAACATGAACATAAATGTACTAAAATTAAAAATCTTGATATATAATTTCAAATTATTTTAAGGGGGGACCGCATTCTGAGCACCAGAAAAATAAGAGATTTTCAAGAATTTTTTTTTTATATTAGAAATGAAGCAAACATTAATTGTATGTTATTAAGCTATATTTGAACTATAATTAACAATTTTATTTTGTAAAAATATTGGTATGGACGCCCGTGGCAACTGTACGCGCTGGTCGCCTCCGGAAAAAGTCACCTTGCTGGCGGAAAGTCCCGGGAAGCCTTGAAACATCGCAGAAAAATGGTTTTGAAAAACCAAAAACTATATGAAATTATCTAAAATCTAGCATAGGATTTTTTTGAAATTCGAAAAATTGACAAAATGGCGGCCATTTTAACAAAAAGTTTCATTTTTTGCAACTTAAATTTGCAGTTTAAATGTCCTTAGAAAACCGAAAAATTGAAATACCAAAAAGATCCTATGCTACACTGTAAAAAAAATGTGGAAAATTACGTTAAATTTAACGTAATCAGAATGCCGCAAATTTAACGTATTTTTTCGAAAAAAAACTTAATAATTACGCTCAGTGCGGAAAATTCTATCAACTCATTTGACAGTGTCAAAATATAAGATACCAAACCTAATTTTAAGAAGTATTAAATTGAGGGTAGACCGATGAGAAATAATTTATTTAACCTTCATGTGACTGGAAGGGTACCCTTTTCAAATTTAGGATGGTTTTGAACGTAGTTTTTGGAGTCGCGGCGACTTTTTCCGGTGACTTTTTTAACTACTAATTCGAAATCTGTCAAACTAATTAGAAACACGTCAAAATTCCGCTTGCTCCGGAAAAAGTTCGTAACGTTCGAAAAAATTGACTTGCAATTACGGCATAAACTGAGTTTTACAATGCGTGCGGAATATTTTACAATTGTTTCAGAAAATTACGTTAAATATAACGTAATTCTAGTAAAATGCTTATTTTTACGTTCAATTTAACGTAAAAAGTTCTGGAATTTTACATATTTTGTTTACAGTGTAGGTTTTAGATAATTTCAGATAGTTTTTCGTTTTTCAAAACCATTTTTCTGCGATGTTTCAGGGCTTTCCGGGACTTTCCGCCAGCAAGGTTCCTTTTTTCGGAGGCGACCCGCGCGTACAACTGCCACGGGCGTCCATACCAATATTTTTACAAAATAAAATTGTTAATTATACTGCCGTCCACAGTAAAAAGACCGTATCTACATATGTATCCATATGTAGAAACGGTCTTTTTACTTAGGACGGCAGTATAGTTCAAATATAGCTTAACAACATACAAAAAATCCCGAAGTGTTTGCTTCATTTCTAATATGAAAAAAAAATTCACGAAAATCTCTTATTTTTTTAATACCCAGGGTGCGATCCTCCCTTAAAACAATACAATATTCACAATTTAAAATGTCCGCTTTTATTAATATTTGTTTCCAATATTAATAAAAGCAGACAGTGAAACAGTTTGGTAATTTATTTTTTGTAAGTTTGTTGTTCAAATTTAGTGTTGTAATCATTATTTATTTCTAGTACAATAATTTGTTTAAATAGTTTGTTACATAACACGTACAAATATTTTATCAATAAATATAATATTTGTTTTTGCAAAACTGGATTCATTGAAATACAAATATTTGGTTTAAATATCTTACTTCATAATAGGTCAAACTAAATATAAATTACTTTTCGCCATAATTATATCCCAGTGCGTCCTCTTTTGATAATAGTTTTTTCGAAATTAAGAGCTGCAATTGTTTGTACCATATTTGCACCATTTATGCACAAATAATTTTGGCATCTTATTTAATGAATTAAATTTATAACAGAGTGTTTGGTTTTTATACTCAATAGATTTACAAATTAGTATTGCTGGACAATTTTTATGCATATATTCCTATCTGGGTAAATCTTTTAAGTTTTATTTCTTTGCTTACTTACCTTATTGTTGCTTGTTACAATTCCCCTAACCGATAATGTTACACTAACACCATTAGCGTCTTTAAAGGTAAATACTTTAAATAGACAGATGGCGTGAATATAAATAAATTTTAAATTTGCCCTAATAGCACATAATATCGTACGATATCTGAAAAAATTAAATAATATGCCTATAATATCGTTAGAATATTATCGATAATATTTATAGGACGTCAAAGATAATCTACGATATTTTCAGAACATTATAGGAATATTTTAATGGACGGGGTTGAAAATATGCTACGGATAATATTGAAAATATTTTTCGGACATGTTCAGTATATTATTAGATATTTTTCGAACATTTTATTTATATCATAAAATAATTTAAATATATAAAAATTTGCTGTGAATATACTCCATATATTTTAAGATATTTTAAGATATTTTAAGAACATTTGCAATACAAAAATAACTTTCATCAAAGTTCGAACTTAGAACCGTCGAGTCCACTGCGCAACCCCTGCGCCATTGTGACATAAGGAAAGCAATGCTTAAATATCCTTATTGCCGAGCAACTTATTCAGAAGTGCCAGACGAGAAAGAAATTTAAACATTGTTTTCCAAATGTCACGATGTCGCAGAGGTTGCGCAGTGAACTCGTGACTCGAGGGTTCTAAGTTCGAACTTTGATTAAAGTTATTTTTGTATTGCAAATGTTCTTAAAATATCTTAAAATATCTTAAAATATACGGAGTATATTTACAGTACATTTTTTGATATTTAAATTATTTTTTACGCCTAGGGAAGCGGACAAAAGTGGAACTATCAGTTTCTCGGAACAAAAGCTGTCGCTTTCGTTCCTCTAACCTGATAATTCCACTTTCGGTCCGGTTCCCACGGCACAAAAAACATCGTATCTGTCTCGGGCGCAGTGGCGCCCTCGGCAGTAATATACTATTATGATAAAAATAAAATGTTCGAAAAATATCTGATAATATACTGAGAATGTTCTAAAAATATTTTCAATAATATTCGTAGCATAATTTCTACCCCGGACATTAAAATATGCCTAGAATGTTCTGAAAATATCGTAGATTATCTTTGAGATTCTCAGTATATTTCTGAAAATATTAAATAATATTCGCAGCATATTTGAAGAATATTGTGTGCTATTATTGTGTATAAATCAGTACTGATTCATAAGTATTGATTTTTATAATATTATTCATTTATAAGTAATATTTATTATTAGAAATGTGCGTTCAACATTATCTTCATGTTAGTTTCAACATTATCTTCATCCAGCTTAGTTCCAACTTTAACTTAGCATTGGATCAGTGTAAATTTTACATTGAACATAATGTAAGTTTAAGTTTTATATGTTAACATTCGGCTCAATGTAAATTTAAATAGTATTTTTTTCCATGTATAACATCAAATTTTGAAATATGTCAGATCTTATGTAAGATCTAATATAAGATCAGGGCGCATACTTTTCATCTAATTTACATTTTGAAATATACATTTCATCAAACAAACGTTTCATCAAACATACATCTATCAAACATACATTTCATCACGCATACATTACATCAATATATATTATATCTACATGTACATATGATCTAAATATTTATTACATCATATGTTCAATTTATCAATGTATACATATTATTAAATAGACATTACGTAAAACCTACATTACATTAAATACACATTTCCTCTAATACAGTTTTCAACTACACACACATGTCTAGGAAATTTCGATTTCATTACAAGTACATATCATCATTATATACATTTCATACAACATGTATTTAATCTAGCGTACGTGTCACAGAACACATATTTTATAAAACGCACATGTTATTAATTACACTGTACATCGGCTCTTACATTTCATTAATCATACATTTCATCAACACATACATTGCATCAAACTTACAATTCATTGAATATACATTTTATAAAATACACATTCCATCAAACTTACATTTCATCAAACACACATTTCATCAAACGTACATTTCATCAAACACACATTTCATCGAACAAACATTTCATCAAACATACATTTTATCAAACATACATTTCATCAAGCATACATTACATCTCACGTACATTTCATCTAGACGTACATTGCATTGGACTTCCAATTTATTGATGCATACATATCATTGAACACACATTTCATCAAACATTATGTTAAATATAACAGACATTTCATTTAATAAACAATTTATATGTTAGTACTTTTCATCAAAGCTTACATTTTGTTACACGTGAGATGTATTTTTATTAACTTTTTGTTAATCTAATAAAAAGACTCAATAGAAGAAATATATTTTAGCAATAATAAACGGTCAGTTGTAATATATGACGGATAGTTGATGCAAGGTGTTTTGAATACAATGTAAGTCTCTATGAAATGTATGTATGCAGATGAAATGTACGTGTAGATAAAATGTGTGTTTGAATAAATGTGTGTTGCATGAAATGTGTGTTAGATGAAATGTGTGTTTGATGAAATGTGCATATGATAAAATGTCTGTTTGATGAAATGTCTGTTTGATGAAATGTGTGTTTGATCAAATGTGTATATGATGGAATGTGATAAATTTGATAAATTTTATGTTTGATGAAATGTATGTGTCGATAAAATGTATGATTCATGAATTGTAAGTGCTGATGTTATGCGTGTTTGATGAAATGTGAGTGCTATGCAATATGTGTTTGATGAAATGTATGTCCGATGACCTGCACGTTTAATGAAATGTATATGATAATGAAATGTAATTGTCATGAAATCTGATTATCTATGAAAGGTGTATATATGAAAAATGTATTTAATGAAATGTGTGTTTGATAAACTGTAAATTCCATGTAATACGTGTTTAATTAAATGCATGTTGATAAAATGTACGTTTGATGAAACGTAAATGTCCATAAAATGTATGCTTGATAAAATGTACGTTTGATGACTTTTGTGTATGATTAAATGAATGTTTGATTAATTGCATGTTTGATTAATTGTATGCGTTGATAAAATTTGTGATTGATATAATGTCTGTTTGAAGAAATGTGTGTTAGATGAAATGTGTGTTTGATGAAATGAGTGTTTGATGACATGTCTGTCTGATGAAATGTGTGTTTGATGAAATGTCTGTTAGATGAAACGTAAGTATATATAAAATGTATATGTAAATGAAATGTATGTTTGATGAAATAAATGTACTGATGAAATCTAAGTTAGATGAAAAGTATCCGTCCCATTAAATATGCATAATTTCATTTTTTCAATGAAATAAAAAAAATCTAGTTAATGTATAAAACTAAATTAATATTAACATTTAATGTTACGTCTGAATAAAAATATTTATGGCAAAAACATTTATTAAACATGTTATTTAATAAATGTGATCACAAGTATATTAATTACATTTAAAAAATGTAGAAAATTTATATAATACAAATGACCTATATTTATTGAAAACGTAATTGACATTAATGTGTATTATTTATGTCAGTATACTTATTTTAATTAAATTTAAAGAATGCGGAACAGAATTATAAAATAAAATTAAGTCATTAAATTGAATTTAAATTAATTTCAGTTTTAGGTAATTAATAAATAAATATATTGGAGCAATAAACAATCATCTGTCATTAAAAAATATTATTTATATATATAAAATTTTAGAATATTAGGGAAGAAAGAATTTAAGTATGTCTTAAATTCTTTAAATGAAATTTTAGAACATTACTTTTCAAAGTAGTGTTATAGTATTAGTATGCATTAATTAGTGTAATTAAGATATTAACAATTTTCAATATTTTAAAAACACTTTGTATGATTATCTATAACAAATAAACAATTTTATGAATATCTGTAAAATACAATCCATTTATTAAATATAAATAAATAAATAATTTAATGTTAGTGTTAATAAATGATTAATATTTACTAACCTTGCTCTATATACACTATCCCATGTATATGTTCACAATTGATGAGAATAAATATTGCAATTGTATATTACATAATTCTCATTTTTAATATCATTTTAATAGTTCTTAGCAGTTTTTACCAGTCTACTTTAATTACAATTATATTCGTTTATACATTAACATTTTCGTTGTAAACCCTTGCGATTTTAAGTAATATATGAAAAGATATCACACTTATGTTATTGTATATATTTAAATATATTTTTAATAATATATAAATTACATTTTGTGTTCTCTTATAATAAAAGAGTTGAATAAGATAATTGCAGACGAATGGAATATTTCATTTTTGTTTTACTTTATATAAAATATATGGACTCGAAGTCGAATTTACATTTACTTATGAAAAAATATACAATTTAAGTAACATAATGTTGACTAATTTATTATAAGAATTCAAGCTTCATTTGTATCTAAATGTACCAATAATTATCACATTTAATAAATAACAAAATTTATCATTCAATATATTAATGTTAAAATCATTGGCAATATGAAACTCTTTCAATGGGATTGTTGGAAGTATAATTTATTTTACAATTTTTAAGGTCGTGTTTTTTATTGTGCTGAAAATACTGCCAGTGCTACGTTAGTAAAAGATAAATTGGTATAAGTAAAACAAAGACATGCTATTACTTTCAGAACTTTCAGTACAATTAAAAACACAGACTAAGCATAAATGTAATTTTGAGTTCTTTCGGTCATGTACCACTGCAATTTTAATTTTTATATTGAATTGATTAAGTAAGTATGGGCAGTCAATAAAGTTGTTCACAATTGAAAAACAAACTTTAAATCAATAGAAATATGCATAGAGTTTACCCAGACAACCACGAATTTCACAGTGATTTCACAGTGATATCACACGTTCACGTGTGAAACGCATGTGGAACACAGGCGAAACTCATTTGATACACAATTTCCCTCTCAGTGTGATGAAAATGTGAAATCTGTAATGTGATATCACAGAGATATCACCGAGATATCATTGCAATTTCAGTGAGGTTTCAAAACAATTTCGCGGCAGTATCACAACTTTTTCACAACGGTTTCACAGTAATTTCACATCAGCTTTACAATAATATCACATAGACTTCACAATTGTGAAATCATAATTTATTATATTAAAAAATAATTATATATTATCAATTTATTTAATTTAATCAAATAATTTATCTAATTGTTTACAGAAAATATTTTCATTGTTTAAAAAAATTAAGAAAGTAGGAATTGAACTTACTACCTCACTTGTAGAAGTCTGACACATTTTCCATTCAACCAAAGAGCCTGTTTACATATCATATAAATTTTTACCCTCATAAAGATAGCATTGTGAAACTACCTATTCCTTATTTGGATTAAAAATTGTATGACGTGTAAAGAGGTTCTTTGGTTGAGTAGACAATGTATCAGATTTCTACACATGAGGTAATCAGTTCAATTCCTACTGACTTACTTTTTTTTAAACAATGAAAATATTTTTTCTGTAAACAATTATATAAATTATTTGATTAAATTAAATCAATTGATAATATATAATTATTTTTTAATATAATAAATTATGATTTCACAATTGTGAAGTCTATGTGATATCATTGTGAAGCTGATGTGAAATTACTGTGAAACCGTTGTGAAAAGTTGTGAAACTGCCGCGAAACTGTTTTAAAACCTCACTGAAATTGCAGTGATATCTCGGTGATATCTCTGTGATATCACATTACAGATTTCACATTTCCATCACACTGAGGGGGAAATTGTGCATCAAATGAGTTTCGCCTGTGTTCCACATGCGTTTCACACGTGAACTCACTGTGAAATTTGTGGTTATCTATGGGTAGATACCGAAGTTAAATATTAATTGTTTGGTTTTTACAGTATAAGATAGTGTTCCCAATGTAATAGGGGAATGGAAATATTTACATTTTCTTCTGATATATCTTAATAGTCGATATGATTTATTAACACATATTTATCAATATGATAATAAAATGTAATTTTAAAATAAAACATTATTCTCAATTTTTTAATATATTCAACATTTTCTAAACATATACCGTTAAATATATAAATATATGAATTATATATAATAAATTATATATTAAAGTTAAATTATATATTATTATTTATATATAATAAATAATAATAAATATATTATTATTATACATGAAACAATATTTTATATTAATAAAGGACAGACAATAATGCATTACATATAAATAAATTTACACGCACCATGAGTAAAATGCTCACGCATTTTACTCAACAAAGCTATATTAGAACAAAGCTATAGCGACGGGTAAATATGAAATATTATTGTTTTGTCTGGAACACGTAACTAGTTATTGATTTACATATTTGAATATTTAATATTATGAATATAAGAAATTGATTTTATATTTTTAAATATTTTGAAATCATGAGTAAATAATAAGAAATTTAAAATAAATAAGTTAAATGAACGTCAAAGACAATTTATTAATATGTATTATTTCACTTCATCTTAATATACATACTTTTGAATGTACTTTTTAAATTTCACTTTTTCACGAAGTCAGAAAATTGATTATTCAATAATATGTAACTTCCGGGTTGGTCGAATTCTCTCTCAAGTAAATTTCCTTCCTTCTTTCCTTCTTCAATAATTTATTTATATTTACACATTCACGTTGTAAAACAACATTTAAACACAATTCTCACTTAAAACAGTTAAAACTAAAAATTTATGTTTTATTGGATGTCAAATTCAGTTACTCTGAAGTTGCGTTTTCACCAGAAAAAATCTGCCGCAATGTGACGCTGGCTTCTGACAATACCCGAACCAACACACCTTGGATTCTGGAGCGGGATTACGTTTCTTCTCAAAGTAAAATTTAATTTAAGTCTAATTTATACGATGTTAAAGTCAAGTCTAAATCAAATCAAAGTTCCGCGAACGTTAAACGAAAGTTTGAAAAAAGTCAAACGAAAGTTAAAAAATTTCAGAAAAATGTTAAATTAATGTTTCCAATTCAAAGACATGGCAATGCCGCGATATTGGCTTTCTTGAGGGTGCGGATTAAGCTTAAAAACAATTTCTCTAGATTGCGTTTTTAATTGTTTATCTTTGTTAACTTGCCATGTCTTCGAATTGGAAACATTAATTTAACATTTTTCTGACATTTTTTTAACTTTTGTTTGATTTTAATTTAACTTTAATTTGATTTTACTTTAACTTCAGTTTGACTTTTTTTAAACTTTCGTTTAACGTTCGCGAAACTTTGATTTGATTTTAACTTGACTTTGACATCGTATAAATTAGACTTAAATTAAAATTTACTTTGAGAAGAAACGTAATCCCGCTCCTGTAGCGGGATTCTGATTCTGCTTGTCTTATGGCGTTTTCTATTTTCATGGCGTATTCGAATAACATTAACCGAAAATAATAATATAGGACAGACAATTCAGTTCACATAAGTGCGTCCTTTATTATTATTTTCGGTTAATGTTATTCGAATACGCCATCAGTTAACCTTGTTAACCTGAGCCAGTTTCTAGTGCTGTCTTTATTTCTCGTCAAGGAATTCCCTATTTACGATAGACCGAGAACCGAAAAACTGGCTCAGGTTAACTGAAAATAGAATACGCCATTAGACTTGACTTAAACTTTATTTTTTCGTCCCTTTATTTTGCACTGTAATGTAATGTGTAAGAAAAATACGAAAAAATAAAGTTTAAGTTAAGTCTAATAAAAGCAGAATCAATATCCCTCTTCTCTCTCTTGGGGCTCTATGCTTAAATCTATCAGATCGAGTCCGACAGATTTCTGAACATAACCTAATATACTTTAAGTAAATGATACGTTTAGAAATCGGTCGGATGCGATTCGATAGATTCAAGAACAGAGCCCCTGAAGGTCTATTCACGAAATTTATTAAACTTAGTTTAATACATATCTGAACCAGCCATATTTTATTATATGTGTTGTTATGTTGCAATACCAATTAAACGCAAGAAATTAAAGTAATAATCGGTTCTTGAATAGGTGTCCTAGGGGGTTATTACGGGTTTTGCTCAGATGCAATCGATCGGATTTTACATATTTTATCCTTATTTATTAGCATAGGATAAATAAGGATAAAATATATAAAATCCGATCAATTTCATCTGAGCAAAACTCGTAATAACCCTCCTGGTGCCGGATAGACAATTTAGCTCACATAAGTACGTCCTTTTATAATACAAAAAGTTCAAAAACGAATCCGACATCGGACAGCGTTACCAGATTTTCTACTGCTGTCCTTGTTCGTTTGGTAACAGTGATTCGGGAGCCACGTAAAGCGACGAATGGTCATTTTGCCGAATAATGTATTTCTATATCTATATTTATTATATATATAGATATAGAAATACATTATTCGGTAAAATGATCATTCGTCGCTTTACGTGGCTCCCCAGTGATTCGTGATTTCGTGCGTTTTTGTGCGTTTTAAATGTTTTAAAGATATATTTATTACGTATGACAGTAAGTATTTTTTATACTTACCGTTTCCATAGGTTATATTCCTTAATTAACTGACAGTACTGCGTCAATGAAATAAACATATAAATATCAATGTGTAAGACAAACATGTACTGATGGGGCATGTTCGTAGTTAGCGGCCAGGCCGGGCCGAGCCGGTATATATAGGTATACATCTAACAAGAATGAGTAAGTTCGAAATATCGCTCCTACCTTTTCTACCTTGTCAAATATATACCTATATATAGCGGCTCGACCCGGTCTGACCGCTAACTACGAACATGCCCATGCTGACAGTACTGGCAGTTAATTACGGAACATGCCCCTTTAATGGGATTAGGCCTTTGGCTGTTCTCAGACTTGACTTGACTTTACCTTTCCTTTCCCTTTCCTTTCCTTAGCCGTTCCTCTAACTTTTCGTTGCGTGTTCCTAAAACTCTAACAAATTGTAACTAGAAGTTACTTTCATTTCATTAGCAGCAGTAGTGAATCCAACACTGGAAAAAATATAATACCGAATCGGTATTGTTTCACGACTGAAAACAAGTGTGAAGGACACATTAAAAACACACCATATAAATATGTGAAACAGACGAAGGCAGACAATGCCTCGGTTTACTT
>JABFPV010000033.1:0-15653 GCA_022817185.1 Oxyscelio sp. ZL-2020 | reverse complement strand
TTGTAATTCGGTACTGGGCCATACGTTAACCGACGTTATCATTCCAATACTGTCCCAGCATGGAACAACAGTTGGGAACTGTGGAACCTCCAATACCTGCCCAGTCATGGCACTATTGGCACCAGTACTGCGCCAATACTGGGCCGTATTACCATTTCCACCTGCACGGAAAAAAATGGTATTTGAATTTTACCTATATTAGTATAGTTGTGAAAATATAGCCGTGTTAAATATAAATTATGCTTATCATACCAACCCCATATTGCAAACGTAATTACAAAATTATGGTTGACATTTTTATATACGAAGGACATATCTAATAACTGTCAGAATTAAAAACGATTTATTCATTTTAAATAGAACGGTTCTTATAGCATGGAATAAAAGTATGGCAACTTTAGCCAAACGTTTTAATTAAGCCCGTCGCGTGAGCAACAATTATCCGCTAGAGTCGCATGTGTCGTTTCTGCCGATACAGTTCCATGATATAATATATACATCGAAATCAACCCTGATAGAACAAGTCAACTTTTTAACGTATAAACGTTTCTAGAACGTTTTATAAACGTTTTAAAACCTTTTATCAACTTTATTTCAACCTAAACCTAAAATTAACTTATATTGAACGTTCGTGAAACGTTCATGTTCTATTAGGTAATTGTGGCATAAAAACTTGAAAAATTTACAAAAACCTATCAAATGACTTTAAATAAAAAATAAATATATAATATTATTTATTTATTATACAATATATTAATATATTATTTACCAGTATTTTATTATATCAATAAAAAGTTATGTTTAAATAAAACTATCAATAAATAATTATTATTTTTGCTAATTCCAATCATAAAAATTATCAAATAATATAAAAAGTAAAAAATATTAAATATAATAATGTAAAATTTTGTAAATACAAAAAAATAAAGAGAATAAAATCATCAGAATTAGAATATAATGTGATCCTTATATATTATTATACAATAGATTCTTTAACACAGAGAATGCAGTTACAAATAAAAATATTTTGATTAAATTGCAATTTAAAATTATATTGAACACAGACGCCTTTAGCGGATAAATACACTAACGCCTCTAGCGGGTTTTGGTGCGTACGTGTAACGACTTTTACATTGAAGGCATGCCGAGTCGGATCAATCTGTCTGTAATTGTTGCGAATAACTACGTTTGTTTCATAATTGTCTATTGATTAGTGGCGGATGGGCCTGGTTTTAATTGTTGTGAATATCTACGTTTGTTTCATAATAGTGTACTAATTAATGACTGGGTACCACAATCAAACAACAATAACATAGCTTCGTTTGTTTACACCAAACATACAGTGTGTGCGAAGATCGATCACGCGATCGATTGAACGAATTCGAATCATCGAAGATTTTCATAAGGTAATTATTTGTAATATTACATATTTGCAGTTTAGATTTAACATTGAAAATTGTACTTTTTTCATTCTTTTAATATACACATTCGATTTTTAACATATACAAATAATTAAAGAATTCTTTTTGTAAACATAACCTCAAAATTATTGTTAAATAATGATTTTAAAAAATATGAATCGCTAAATTATTCTTTTTATCTATATTTACAGCAGATATTACAACTGATTTATGAGCAATTTAAATGAGCATTTAAAGTCAAAATCATGAGTTTTGTCCATGATATTCTAAATGATTGGAATTTATCATCATATATACAGAAATTTGATGGTAATTTTTAAAATTTTTTAACATCTGTCTTTAGGTGATTGACTACTTGTCTTACACAGAAAAATTGGTGGCACAACTGATGCACCTACTCATTTTGTTTGTATCTTAAAATCCATTTCTTATGTATTTTTTATATTAATATCACTTAACGTAATGAATCATAAACTTAACTACATTAATGTGTTTCTAATAAATAGTAAAATTATTTTTCACTACATCAATTAATAAAATAAGTATTAAATTTTTAACTTATTTTGCAACATCAAAAGTATTACTGAATTAAACAGTAATAATGGTAAATTTCTAATTATAATGTAAATATTCATTCTAATAATATAGTAACGATTATAAAATGTATTTCGTTTGTATTATTTCTATTATTTTTTTTTATAATATATTTGATGATATTTAACATTAATTTAAATTAATATCAAAACAAAATCAAATCAAAAAAATTTATGAATATATATATATATATATAAATTTTTACAATCGCATGTATAAAAAATGAAAATAAATAAAAACATATATTCTCCTTTGTTTTATACAGCTTTTACACAAATATCTTGCATATTACTTTTTATTATATTTTTAGTTATCCGGTCTTATTTCGTAATAAAATTATTAATGTGAATATGTGATTTACAGAAGAAGAAATTGATGAAGAATCATTTCGATGTTTGACTGCCGAAATTGTTAAAAGTCTCATGCCAAAGTGTGGTCCCCGGATTAAATTTACCAGGCGGTGGGAAGAAAAATATAAAACGACACTTAAATGTCAATTTCAGGTTTGTTTTATTATTTTTTATCGTAATTGTATCGTAAAAAAATATTTTGCTGATATTAATTCCATTTATTTTATTAGAATAATGCACAATGTTCAAAATCAAATGTTTCCTTACAAGAAACGGAATATGAACAACCCGTCTCAGAACAGCAAAAAAGTGATGCAAATGTGCATAAATATATCATTGAGGCGACTAAATATCCACCGATTTTTGACAACGAATTAGAAGCTACTACACAGACAATTGAAGGTAACACTATAATTAATAATATGTAAAAAGTTAATATATCATATATTTTAATTAATATATACTAATTGATTTTTTCCTTCATTTATATAGAGACTCCCACCAAACAATTGGCTTTTCAGTGTGAAGGAGACGAAACAAACACTTTATCAGCAAACAATTATACAGAAACAATTTTAGTAAATTTACTAAAAAAATCATGTAAAGGTCTTGCTATCTTAAACAATTATACTGCATGTACAGAACTGTCAGCTTACAATCGTGTGGCTTTATCAGATATTGTGATAGAAAACGAGTTGAATTCCGCGCTTGGATTTAAGTATGTTGAATTCATACATTTATCTCTTTTTTTATAAAATAAAAACTTATAAGATTTCTTTCAAACTTAAAGACTTATTAATCAAATAAAATATTTAATAATAATAATATTTTAATAATATTAATATGTTTACTTATATTTTAATGTTTAAATTTAATATTATATTTTTGGATCTTGTAGGATTTCTTCTGACCGTTTTAATGCACTAGCTCAATTGATTATTAAAACATTTCCAAATGAATCAGTCGAAACATATTATATTCCGTACTACATAAACTCAGTCACTAAGAAAAAAGTTTTGGCTAAAGGTAAACTTATTGATAAGTATTACCAAGTAAGAAAATACTTAAAAGATAATGGAGTCATGAGTGAATCTGAAGCGAAAAAACCAAAAATTGAGTCAAGACCATTTGTTTTAGGCTTCAGAGAGAATTTAAAAGCATTAGGTATAAAACATGTTGTAGATTAATCAAAATAATTTCACAATAGTTTATAACAGATTAAAATTGACAAAACAACTATAAGAATGTTTGAAATTCAAAGATATGTAAAATTTTATTTAGATTTTTATACGGCAAATTATTATAATTAAATAAATATTTATGTTTTCAGAAACTTGTGAAGATTGCATGGAAAAAGATATATGGTTAACTAATTGCTTGGAGCCTTGGCCAACAGTGGAGAAGTACTGGAAAGACACGTCGAAATTACGTATTGAAAATTTGTTAAATTCAAACATTTCATCATCTGAGTACATTTCTAAATACTCTGTTCTAAAGCAACCAGTTGGATTTAATCTAGTATGTTTAAAATCACTATTTTTATAAAGGTAGTTTTTGTTAAGGAGGCAAACTAGTGCAATGCTGTATGCTTCTGGTACCTTCCCTAAATTCTTTTTACGTTTATAAACATAATTTATATTTATGAATATAAATTTTATATTATAAAAAGAACAGTTTAATATATACAAATAAGATATTTTTAATTTTATAATTTGATATAAATAAAATTTGTCATAAACAATGACTTTAACACAAATAAAAAATGGAAATTAGATAAAATATTAATTTGGTTAGTAATAATACCACTGTAACAGTTAAGTTGACAGTCATGTTATATCACAAAATGTTATATTTAAATTAAATTTATATGTATATTTATCCTTAGTGGTCTTCGTTTGATGGCTTCAATTACATTTTTTCTACATTTTTTGCTGATAAACATCATTAAGAAATACAAGTAAACATAAGTTTAATATATAGTTATTGATTTAAATGGTTTTTAAAATTTTTCATTTGTTTTATTGATGTACGAAACTAATTTGTAACATAAAAGACAACCTCTAATTCAAGCCTATAGGCTAATATACCATCGCTAACATTCGATCATCGCGCCCTCTCGACGGTGGCGGCATAAAACTGTGGCCCATATGTTTAAAAGTACGACATGTTAGTGCATGTAAATTGGTAGATAATAAATTACATTTTTTTTATCACTGCATACTATTTATTAATTAAAATGAGTGTTGTAATAACGTGTGGGTTTCAAGCGATAAATACAGATATTTTTAGATCAAAAAGTTTGAGTAAAGGGAAAAAATTACTACAAAGATGTCATGTATGTAATGTTAAGGAAACTGTTGTATGTGATGATATAAGAATAGTAACGGGTTGTGTTATACGAAAAACTTCAGGAGCTGTTAGCAATAAAAATAATGAAAATATTTATTATCCAAAAGTCATGGTATATATCTTTATATTAAACATGATAAAAAGATAATATTTACAAATAATATTATTACAAATATAATAAAATTTTTCAATGTAAGCTATAACCCTATAAACATACATTATTGCTATAATATTATTGTAATAATGCTGAATATTGTTTGAATATTACTGCAACATTGAATATCACACCTGAATATTATTACAGTATTGCAATAATAATATGTCTCGTTATTTTGAATACTCATTGATATTATTGCAATATTGTATGGATATTTTATGAATATTTTATGAATATTTATAAATATTACAAATAAATCAAAATTTGAAAAATAATAGCTAACAATATATTGAAAATATATCTTATTTGCATAAAAAATTATATAATTTACTGCCTTCAAAATAGAAAAACATTTTGTGAAAATTATTTTTAAATATTACTGTAATATTTCAAATCCGGACATATAATATTACAGTAATTTTCATCCAGAATATGATAGTAATTTTATTTTAATATTATTTAATATCCACAAATTTTGTGTGCTTATAGGGAAGTAATTAACATCAAATTTTCCTTCATAATAGTAAATATATATATTCCAGAAATTTCACGAATTGTGACATTACGAATCTTGCCATTATTATTAAATCAGCCTACAATAAAAGAAGGAAAACATAAAGTTTGGAGACCTACCAAATCTGAGGTGCAAAACGGATTCCTTCTACACGTACAAGTAATATTTACAATTATTTTACATTATATTTTCTTCAATATTTACATTTGACTGAACTTTTCTTTATCAATAATATATTTTTAATGTAACTTTACAATTAATATTATAAAGTTAAAATACTGTATTTCATAGCTCATAAAAATAAATTTTTTTTCTTAAAATTTTTCATTTTGGATAAGTTGCGAGTTTAAAAGCATCCAAATGAAATAACATTGTATATAAAATGTCAAAGTCAATACAAATTTTTATTGTTCTCATAATTTGTTAAGTAAAAAATATAATTGATGTTATGTTTTTAGAGTACGGCAGAAATTGAGACAGAATTAAGAGCAAGGAGAAGTTTGCTACAACGATACGGATTACATGAGCAGCCATTAACAATAATTGTTGGACCGTCACTAAAAGACATCGAATCGTATTATGTATCTATAAATGATATAAAATACCGATGTCAATCTGTACTGCACGCCATTGACATAACATTTAAAAGTTTTTACGCAATGCAACTTGAATTTCCCCGCGATGCTCAGTTGCCTTGGTTAGTTATACAAAACTGTATATACAAGATCACAGACGAAAACTGTACAGTCCTACCAACAGTGGCAACTTTTATAGCTGATTTGCATCTTTAAGTTCAAAGAGCGATAACTCTTAAAAAGTTTTTTTAATAATTGCTGCATAATTTATTTTAGATTAAATATAAATAAATTTAATTTTAAGATTAATAAATTTTGCGATTTAAAATGTTATGTTCAATTTGTAAAACATGTTTTTTATCTACGAATGACTTGTTTAAACATTACGCAGAATCACATGCAAGTGTATCAGCTTTTAAATGTACTACGGATGATTGTCATAGGTCTTTTGATTTAAAATCTTTAAAACGTCATCATAATACTGTTCATAAAAATGATAATTTAAATCACGAAAAATACATAAGTAAGAAATTTAAAATTAATCATAATACTGAATCTTTAATTAATGATACACTTATAACTGATAATGTTTCTCATGAAAATATTACTATGCTTAATAGTTCAAACGAAACAATTACAACAAATTTGAAGAAGTCAGTTAGTAGTGCGCAACTGAATCAAGAAACTGTACAATTAGTGTCACAATTATACTCTTATCAAAATTTAACAAGAACTAATGTTCATAATATTATCAGTTTATTCGATTCTTTTATTAAAAGAAATATTGGATGCATAAAAAATGAATTAGCTACTTATATAGCTTCCACTAATTCTAATACAGAAGTCAAGAATGTCTTTGATATGCTGACTTTATTAGAAAATTCGTTTTCTAACTTAAATACAGAATACAAGAGATTTCAATCATTAGAAAAAACAAATTGTTTCATAAAGCCGATTCCAGTAGTCATTGGTCAAAAATCGCTGAAAAAAACAGAGAGAAATCATGTAAGTTTAAGAAACGTTGAAGTAAAAGCACAATTCTTTCCTTTGCGAACTATTTTTAAAAAAATATTTGAAAAGCCAAAAATTTACGACATTACATTTGATTATAAAAGGAAACTTGAAAAAGAGCAGCATATTTTAAGCAATTTTGTACAGGGTTCTCTTTGGAAAACTAAAATATCTAATTTTGATGACAAAACTCGCGCATTACCATTAATTATATTTTATGATGATTATGAATCCGGGAATCCGTTAGGCAGCCATGCCGGAGTAAACAAATTTGGTGGAGTGTACGTTTCTTTGCCTTGCTGTCCACCAGAATTTTTGTCGAATTTAAATTCAGTTTTTAATACTTTATTGTTTCACAGTTCTGATCGAAAAGATCAAGGAAATTACAAAACGTTTAAGATTTTAATCGATGAATTAAACTTTTTGCAAAAGGAAGGAATCCAAGTTAATTTGCCTAATCGTAAAGTTATAATACGTTTTGTTTTTACTTTAATTGTTGGAGATAATTTAGGTCTCAATACAGTTCTCGGATTTGTAGAAAATTTTAATGCAAATTTTGCTTGTAGATTGTGCCGTATGTACAAAGAAGATCGAAAAAAATGTACAAAAGAAAAAGTAAATCTTTTAAGAAACAAATCCAATTATGATAGTGATATTAAAACAAACGATTCAAATTCAACTGGTATAAAAACTGAATGTATTTTCCACGACATACAAGGCTTTCATGTAACCGAAAATTTTACTGTTGATATTCAACACGACTTGTTTGAAGGTGTGTGTATGTTTGACATGGTGGAAATAATCATTTATATAACAGAAAAAATGAAATATTTAACTTTGGATGATTTAAATAGTCGAATACGTTTCTACGACTATGGATCCATAGATGGTACTAATACCCCGAGGCCAATATGTGTAAAACATTTACATAATAATTCAATCAAAATGTCCGCTGCAGAAATGTGGTGCCTCGTAAGACACTTTGGATTACTTGTAGGTGATCGAATTCCGGAAAACGATCCGGTGTGGTTTTTATATAAAACAATGAGACAAATCGTTACAATGGTTTGCTCCACATCCATTCAGCGAGAATCTATTAAACTTTTACGCACTTTAATCGATGAACACAATCAAATGTTTATTCAACTTTTTAATAAAGACTTAAAATTTAAGGGGCATATTCTTACGCATTATCCCAGTATTATGGAAGCATCTGGACCTTTAGTCCATTTATGGAGTATGAGATTCGAGTCTTTTCATAGGCAACCCAAGTTAACTGCAACATCATCAAATTGTAAAAAAAATATGCCTCTTACTATAGCTACTAAAAATCAGTTAACATTGTCAAATACTTTGTTGAATGAAGATTTATTTTCGTATAAAATAACCGCAGGTCCACATTTACAGAATACGATAAAAGAATTATTTAGTTTTTGCATTAATATTCCAAATGATTTACCAGATTCAGTTGACATTGTAAAATGGATTAAAAGGTTTGGCACTACTTATAGAGTTAATATGATTGTTTGTGTTTCTGAAGAAGATGATTATCCCATGTTTGGAATAATTAAATACATCGTTTTTATTAATGATTTTAAGGTTGCGTTTTTGTATAAGAAAATTGTTGCATATTTTAATGCTCACTTCCAAGCATTCGAAATAGAGAATAATGGAACAGACTGTGAACAATTATATTATGTGAATATTGATGACCTACTCCATTATCAACCGTACAACCCAATAAAAATATATGGCAAAGAATTCTTCGTCTTGCGAGTTATGCTGTAATTAATGTTACTATATTTATATTAAAAACAATAAATTATCTTATAAAATCATAGTATGTTCTTTTATTTATAAATTATTGTATTGTATGTTTTGATGTATACATAATGACTATCCTTGAGAAAATATTTATCTGAGAATACTCCTAAAAATTCTGTACAAAAAGTCTGGCAAAGCTCTGAAAAATGTAAAAAATGGCCCATTACAGATTATTTTCAGAATTTTGTATACAAATAATTTTTTATATGCAGGTAAAATATATCCTAAAAAAATCTGAACAAATCTGAGAAGTCGATGAAAAATTATTGAAAACGCTCTGACAAAATTCTGGAAAGTCTCTGAAACCTTCGGAAAAACTTACATTGTCCAAATTCGCATAACAAGTCTTGAAATTGCCAAACAGAATGTCAAAAATCGTGTTTTTGATTTTTTTAAAAACTTTTTCAATCAGTTTATTCTCCAGGGTTTTTAACAGCTTTAAGACTTTATAAAAAATTTTCAGACTGTTTCCGACATTTTCAGGGTATTTTTTTCCACTTTAAAAAAAAATTATTTCTCTGAGAAACTCTGGAAATTGTCTGTACACACACACACACACGCATATATATATAAATTATTATTATATATACAATAATTATATATTATTATTATCATACACTGAGAAGACTAAATCGTAAAGCTAGCCATTTAATGGTAAGGCGTGCAATTTAAATGGCACGCTTTACCATTTAAATTGCAAGCATTACCATTTGAATGGCTAACTTAACCATTTAAATTGCAAGTGTTACCCTTTGTATGGCTAATCTTACCATTTAGTTTTCTCAGTGTATTAATTAATATTAATATTGCATTATTATTATAAAACCGTTTTCAATTATTTTAATTTTAATATTAAATACACATAATTTAACGAATAAATTTACATATATATACAATTATTATTATTATCATCATATTAATTGATATTAATATTGTATTATTATCATAAAACTGTTTGCATTTATTTTGATTTCAATACTAAATATCTTGGTTCACAAAACAAATCATAAAAATTCATAACTAAATTTTCAATTGCGGAAAAAGAAGTTATGAATCTTTATGAAACTACGTTTCATTTAGTGTTTTCAGCTCGCCTGTTCTGTGAGGTTCTGATGAACCGGAACATTGCGGAAATGGTTCAGAACATTTGTCATCAATGTCAAATTGCAATGCAAATGCTTTTTATTTAAGTCTGTTCTGAACCAGTTCTGAACCTGACAGAACCGATGAGATGAAAACGCTAATTCAAAATCATAATTGAAAAATGAATAATGATTTTTAATGAAACGTAGTTTCTTTGATATTCATACAGATCAACATCTTTATTCCATAGTTAAAAATTCATTTTATAATTAATATTTATATTAATTCAAATTTACTTATTCACTCAGAGAATTAAATAGTTATTTATTAAATATACGTAATTTTTTCTCTTGGGTTACTTAAGGCAGTTTGTCAACATTTTAAGGTTACGTTTTAAATTGGTTTACATATATATGATTTGTAATACATTACGTTAGAATTATTTGCAGTATTATAATATTTTCTATTTACAAATTCAAAACAGCAGTTAGACAAAAGATCTAAAAAGTTTCTGAATAATTCAGCCATATATTTGGCTACGGAAGAAATATAATTGCTTGTACTGACTATATATTATGTCAATAATGCAATCGATTAAGTTTAGCTGAATTACCCGTACAAAATATAGTCCGCTCAAGTCAGCTATACTTTCTGTCCAGTTTAGCTAGAAATTTGGCTGTGCCCTTCAAATTTTTTTTCAGTGTAGCCCACGATGCATGTGCATTGGCACAAAATAAACGGAAAAATTTACCAAGTTCGCGCATCACGCGTTCAACTGGGTTACTTTGTGGATGTCGGATTGACGAATATACAACTTTTATTCCCAGGTTTTCCAAAGTCTGTTTCCATTTGATTGCGGTGAATTGTGTGCCATGATCAGATAAAATTCGTTTCGGTTTACCAATTTTAATTAAATAATCATTAACAATTCTCGATAAAGTGGCTTGTGTAGTTGCACGTTTCAACGCATAGAGTTTAACGTTTTTAGAGAAAACGTCTAACATAACGCAGATGTATTGAACTCCACCGACAGAGCGGGGTAATGGTCCAAAGTAATCTATTGATACCAAGTCATTTGGTTCAGCAGATTTAACCATTTCATATTTCGGTGTCATTGAGTGGGAAATATTCTTTATTCTCTGACAAAGATCACATGATTTGATGTAGTTTTTAATTTCTTTATTCATTTTCTTCCAATAAGAAATTCTTGAAATATATCTATACATTTTTGAAAATCCAGGATGACCTAATTTAAGATGAATAGCCTCAATAAAATCGTGACTAATAGATGTAGGAATAACGAGTAACCAAATATCATTTGATACGTCTTTTTTGAAAAGTATGTTACGATATAAATAATACAAGGAATTCTTTTGTTGATATAAATTTCGAATAATTTTACAACAATTCAAATCATCATTTTGTAAGTTACTAATATCTAAAAATTTTGTTCGTAATTTAGGAGAATTTTCGAAGATATCATTCCAATTCACTCTCGTTGCGTTAATATGATAAATATTCTCAGATGGATTAGTTACTACTTGAGGTATAATAATTTTATTCTGTTCTGTATTGATAAACTTTCCTTCTGGATTTCTACTAAAGAAATCGGCAATAATATTTTGATTCCCAGTACAATATTCTATAACATAATCGTATTGTTGTAATAACAGATTCCAACGAATTAATCTCTGACTTTGTCGGTCAGTTTGACTCATAAACGTAAGGGCTTTATGATCTGTTCTGATTAGGAATTTAGAACCAAGTAAATAAGTTCTCAACTTACATATAGAATAAACGATTGCCAATAATTCGATTTCTGTAGTCGTATAATTGCGCTCTGAAGGGGTTAAACAACGAGATACCAATGATATGACGTATTGATTTTTCATATCATCTTCTTGATATAAAATACCACTAATACCATGACATGATCCATCAGTTTGTAATATAAAAATTAAATTGGGATTTACGTGTGACAAGGTAATACAATCAGCGAAACGATTTTTCAATTCTTTAAAGGCATCAGAGTGGTTTCTATCCCATTTCCATTTAGATTTAGAACTAAGTATATCTCGAAACGGGTTAATTAAATTAGCATAACACAAGTGAAACTGTCGATAGTAAGTACAAATACCCAAAAATTTTTGCAATTCTTTCAAGTTAGTTGGGTCCTGAAAATTACGAATAATTTGCAATTTATCAGCATTAGGACGAAGACCATCAATTGATAATTCATATCCCAAAAAAGAAACGCTTGAACGAAGAAAATAGGATTTGTCTAAACGAAGGGTGAAATTTTTATTCTGAAGGATTGTAAATATTTCAGTAATATGTTTCATATGTTCTTCAAAATTCCTTGAAACAATCAACAAATCATCAATATATTTAGTTAAATATTCATCAAATCGTTTATCCAAAACAAATGATAAGGCACGGATAAAACCACTACCGGCGGTTTTAAGACCGAAAGGTATTCGACAAAATTGATACATTTGCGAATTGTATAAAAAAGCAGTATAACGTCGTGAAGTTTTTTTTAAGGGAATTTGCCAATATCCGTTAGCAATATCAGATGTTGATAGAAACTGAATACCATAGTATTTCTGCAAAATTTCATTTATCAAAGGTGGTGATTCATGATCATCCTCAATTAAATCATTGAGTTGACGCATATCTAAACAAATACGAACACTATTATCCTTTTTCTTGACTATTCGGAGTGGATTGCAATAACCGCTGACAGATCTTTCTATAATGCCTGCATTCAACATAAATTGAATCTCATCATCTACTGCTTTACGCAATGTAATGGGTATGGGATAAGTTCTTTTAATAAAATTTGAATGATCTTTTAATCTAATTTCATGTTCATAATCTCCTGCTGGAACATTTTTGTATGAAAATAAACGAAAGAACGGAGATAGGGTTTCAACAAAATAATCTCGTTGGGATTTATTAAGAAAATCAAATGTCTCTGACATATTTCTCAAGTCCTGTAAATATTTAGCTTGTTCATCAACCGCATAGAGATTTTCGCATTGAAATATCAATTTATTCGTTTCCTCATCAATTATATCGGCATCACACTTTTTAAAATTATCAAATTTCGAAATTTCATCATTTATTTGCTTTAATTGATTATCATCATTATTTAATTCGCAAATTTTGACATTACTAATTGGATTAATAATTGGATTAACTACAATTACATTATTTTCAAAATCATTAAACATTTCATTCAAACACATATTATCATCAATAGTAGAATTAACATCAATCAGATTTATCAAATTAATATCATTACATTCGTAAGGATTTAATACGTTATCATTATCAATCAAAACATCATTATTATCAAAAATTTCAAATAAATTATTAAAATACATTTCAATTTCATTATCACAATTATTCAAATTATTCAAATCATTTTTACATAAATCATTATAATTATACACTTTTTCATTAACTTTATTCACATTTTCATTGATTTCATCCAATTTATCACATGTAAAATTTTTATCACAATCAGGTAAAATATTATCATTTAATCCAATTACATTAGTAATATTAGCAATTCGTTTTTCATTAACTTCATTTATATTCTCTATCGAAGAATCAGTCTGATTTTCTAGCAAATAATAATTAATAATTTGTACATAAGTAATATCATTGTCTTCTGACAATAAAATTCTTTCATAATTATTATGATTAGGAAGCATAAATTGAGGATTTAAAATTTTATGATTAATTTGAATTTGAGATTTTTCGTAATTCAAAATCACACGATGTTTAATTAACCAATTATTTCCCAATATAATAGATGACGTTAAATGAGGTATAACCAAAAGACAAGTGGTTATTTTTTCATTACCAACAATTAAATCGATCATGATTTGTTTTTTAATACGTGTTTCTTTCTTGCCAATTGCTGGAATGACTACAATATTGGAAACGGGTAATTCAGGAATCGAATAGTGTTGAATAAGATAGTTATACAGAGTTTCTGATATGCAAGTTATTTGACTACCTGTATCAATCAATGCGGGAATAGGAATATCAAAAATGGAAATTAAAATCTGCGATAAATTATAATTTGGTATACCATCACTTGTTATTTTATCATTAAATTCATTATTGAGGTCCTCTACGAAGTTATATGAAAAACGCTCAATCGGTCCTCTATATAAAGCGTTATCATTCAGTTTAAAGACTGATTACGAATAAAGTGTTGGTGATTTAATGAAGGTGGTGGAATAGAAAAATTAGGTGGGAATATATTCGGAGTTACATTTACCGGTTGTTTTTCTACATCAATAGAATGGTTAATTTCAACTGGTTTATGAATATTACGATTGGATCCATAAGATAGATGTCTTATAAAATTTTTATTATGATTAATTGTTCCTTCCTCTTGATAATTCTTTGTACAATGTTTTCTCTCATTGTTTCTCTCGCGAAAAACAACATCAAGATTATACAATGCATTAGAAATTTTATCAATATCAGAAAAATCAATCATTACGAGTGCTTCACGAACTCTCAATGGTAATTGTTGCACAATCTGATAATGTAATTCATAGGTGTCATATACCGGAACAAGAAATTGGGCTTCACGCACTTGCTTGCAAAAATATTCCTGAAGGGAACCATCAGCTTGATTATATTTTCGAGAAAGCCATTGATTACGAAATCGTATTCTAGTTGGAATAGAATAAAACTCGTCTTTAAATGACCTTCTGAAATCCGCAAATGAAATAAAACCTTTCAAATCATACCATGTTTTCGCTCGACCAACTAAGGAATTTTCAATAAGCAAAAGCTTATCGGAAAAGGCATTTTTTTTCAACTCATAATATCGCTCGAATGCTACCAAAAATTCTAGGGGATTTTCATCAAAGTTTCCCTTAAAAGTAGGACGTTTAATTTCAGTATTCAACGATTGGAAACCGGAAACTAAACCATCAATCAAAGATTTACTATCATCATTTCCAATTTGTATAGGGTTATCATCATTTTCACGCTGTCGCAATTTCGTTTTTATTTCGTTAATATCTTTACGCAATTGGGTACTTTCTTCCAAAATTTGAGTGATTGCATCAATGTCACTTTCTCTAGATTGACGATTTCGTTCACTCTGTACTAATCTTTTGAAAGTTAGGGTCTGTTCGTCATAAAGTTTCTTCATTTCTTGATTTTCTTGTCTTAGCTGTGCATTAATTTTTTTTAATTGTAATAACTCCTCACAAGTTTCGTTCATAATTTCGCGTTGATCATCCATTCCGCGAATAGATGTCTGCTCTTCGGATTGGGAATTATCACTCAAGTTTTGTTCAGTAACGGAATTTTCTCTCATCATTTGACTTTCGCTGCTTTTTGTACGCTTATTTAATTTCGTCCCTGCCTGATCGCAATTTGATTTTAATTTTGGAGGCATTTTACAATTATCACTTTCAATTAATTATAAATATCGCAAAACAAATTAACTTCTCGTTTATACAAATATAACACATACCATAATCAATAGTTGTTCGCAATTTATTTCACCTCATTATACTTCTATTCATTCAATTCACACTCCTACACAGATCAATTGTAATTTTTTTTTTTTTTTTTTTAAAAAAAAAGGTCTTTAGTTCGGGCGCCAAAATTTAATAATTTTATTTTTAGAATGTTAAATAATTTTTCAAACTAAATGAAATAATTACTTTTAAATAAAATTTAAATTCACAAAAATTTTTTTTTTTTTAAAAAAAAATAAATTAATTATAAATT
>JABFPV010000032.1:0-15729 GCA_022817185.1 Oxyscelio sp. ZL-2020 | reverse complement strand
AACAAAATACATACAAAAGTTAATCTTTATAAATCGGCCTATACTGAAGTTGCTTGCAAATACGTAGATTGCATCCGTTGCATGAATTTGTAAATTTCTGCCTGTTCAGCAAGAGATAGTGCAGTAATAATACGCAGTAGCACGTACGCGTGTAGTAACGCGAAATTCATAGTATATTATGCACCAAGGGAGTTACAAACGGAAATTCCTTGCCGAGTGCGGAGTTTGTAACCCGAGCCGAAGGCGAGGGTTGCAACCTCACGAGGTTGGGATTTCCGTATAATTCCCATGGTGCATATGATATTTTACGTTACGAGTGAACGGAAAATGCCACTTTTCGAAAACTCCCTAGAGCGAGAAGTGGCGTTTTCCGTTCACATGTGACGTAAAAATAATTACATGATTAAACGGAGAAAAGCAATCCTCTGAAATAAATGATAATATCTTAATATATAGTAATAACTTTTATAATATATGATACAAATGAATATTTTTTTTTACCTTTATTATTTTTTTTTCACCTACAAAAAAATATTTATATCAACTAGTAAATAAATTATTTTTGGGCAAAACCAGTCATTCAGTTACATAGATCTGTCGACAACTTCGTTTTTTTACAATCTGCCTGAAGTTTTCAGTAACCTCTGCGCTCGATTCCCGCATTCCAAATCTGAACTAATAAATCGGTTCGACGGATAAAGATTTTGTAATAGGATAAAGGGGTAAACTTGGCGACATGTCCTGTGCGAAACATTCGTAAAGGCACGCTGGATCGAAGGTATGCTACAAAGACTACGGGCAAAGGAGCCAAGGAGATGAGAAAAAGAAATGGAAGGCATTGGGCTTGGTCGCATTTGATATGGACGAGAGATAGCTAGTAATGTACGCGTTGGCTTCCTGTCATGGGACAGCGTATCGTACTTGCGTATTACATACCTTACCACGATATCATACACATAAAAATATACATAACGTATTCACCTACACAGCGGCCCGCGTGCGATTCCGTTTCGCTAATACATAGTAAAATATCCTACTTGATTTGACAATGCCAAAACCAATGGCTCGATTTTACATTAACTTTCAGACAAATATAGTTTTTCTGCAGAATACACGACATAGTAATCTCAACAGGAAATTTAGACTGAAGAAACTGCAGTTTAGATAGAACAAGACCTCTTCCGTAAGAGCTTGTTGTTAGATCTTCAAAGGGTATGAAGGGTAATTTTGCAAATTTCAATCGATTACTTACTTGTTTGTCGTGTTTGTGTTATTTGATGACGATTATGGTGATGTTAAAGGTAATGATGAAGATGATGCTTATGATGATGATGGTAATGATAATGATGATGACAATGAGGATGATGATGATAATGATGATGCTTATGATGATGATAGTATTGATGATGATGATGATGATAATGATGATGATAATGATGATGATAATGATGACGATGATATGATAATGATAATGATAATGATAATGTTAATGAATATGCTAAATCTTATATGTATCAAAAACATGTACCATTTAGTATCGCATTTTACACAAAGTGTAGTTATGATGATTCTCTGTCTCATTTTAGCATGTATCGTGGTAAAGACTGCATAAAATGGTTTATGAATCAACTAAATAATCTAGTGAAATTTGTTTATCAGAAATTGAATGAAATCGTGCCTATGAACTTAAACGCAAATGAAATTATAGATTTTAATAATGCAACAAAGTGTCATATATGTGAAAAAGAATTCACAATTTCTGATATTAAACATCGAGATCACAATCATTTGACCGGTGCTTACAGGGGGCCAGCCCATTCGTATTGCAACTTAAATTATAAAGATTCGCATATTATACCAGTAGTATTTCATAATCTTTCAGGCTATGATTCACATTTTTTAATAAAAGATTTAATGTATAATATTAAGGGTGGGATCAACATATTACCGGTAAATAAAGAAAAGTATATCTCTTTTACGAAAATGGTGGAAAATACTAACATTCATTTACGCTTCATAGATTCATATCGATTTATGGCTAGTAGCATAGATAAATTATCTGGTTATTTAAACAATGATGATAAAATAATTGTTCGCAAACATTGTAACAATGATAGTGAATTTGATTTATTGACTAGAAAGGGAGTTTTCCCTTATGACTATTTAGATAATTTTCATAAATTAGAAGAAACTAAATTACCTCCAAAAGAACTTTTCTATTCCAAATTAAATAATGATAATATTAGTGATAAAGACTACTTACATGCAAATAATGTTTGGAAAACTTTTAAAATAGAATCTTTAGGAGAATATTCAGACTTGTATTTAAAAACAGATGTGTTATTATTAGCTGATATTTTTGAGAATTTTAGACTTACATGCTTGCAAACATACAATTTAGACCCATTACATTACTATACGGCTCCGGGTCTTGCATTTGATGCAATGTTAAAGAAAACAAATGTTCAACTTGAATTAATTACTGATCCTCAAATGTATCTTTTTGTGGAAAAAGGAATTCGTGGAGGTATTTCACAATGTTCTAATAGATATGCGAAAGCAAATAATCGTTTCATGGGATCAAATTATAACCCTAATGAAGCAGAGTCATTTTTAATGTACTATGACATTAATAATTTATATGGAGCGGCAATGCGGTTAAATCTACCAATTTCCAATTTTGAATGGGTTAAAACCATTGATGAACCTTTTAACTCTTCTGTAGGTTATATATTGGAAGTAGATTTAGAATATCCTAAAAGTATTCATGATGATCATAAAGATTTACCTCTTGCCCCTGAACATTGCATTCCTCCAGGAGGTAAAATAAGAAAATTGCTGACAACACTTTTCACAAAAGAAAAATATATCATTCATCATGAAAATTTGAAACAGTATTTGAATTTAGGATTAAAATTAAAGACAATCCATAGAATTTTAAAGTTTAAACAATCACCTTGGTTGCAGCCTTACATAGATTTAAATACACAAATGCGAAAAGAGTCAAGAAATGAATTTGATAAAAATTTCTATAAACTGATGAACAATGCAGTATTTGGAAAATCGATGGAGAACGTGCGAAAACATAAAATTATAAAACTTGTTAAAAATTGGACAGGGCGTCATGGCGCTAAAAATTTGATTTCTAAAGTCAATTTTCATAGTTGCACTATATTAGATAAAAATTTAGTCTTGATACAGATGAATAAAACTAAAATTAAACTTAACAAACCTATTTATGTTGGACTTTCTATTTTAGATTTATCTAAAACATTTATGTATGATTTTCATTACAATTATATAAGGCCTGTATTTAACGATAAAGTAAAATTATTATACACTGATACAGATTCACTAATTTATCATTTTTATGTTTCTAATATTTATAACTTCATTAAGCGTGATATTCATAAATTTGATACTTCAAATTATCCAGAAAATAATATATATAATATACCACAAGTTAATAAGAAGGTCATCGGTTTAATGAAGGATGAAAATTCTGGTATGATAATGACTGAATTTGTTGGTTTAAGAAGTAAATTATATGCTTATAAAGTGCAAGGAGTTGAAAAAGAAGAAGAAAATAAACGTAGTAAAGGTGTTAAATATTCCACGTTGAAAGAAATTACATTTCAGGATTATTTAAATTGTTTACTCAATAATGAAGTGCTACGTAGAGATCAAAACGTGATTATAAGTAGAAAACATAATGTTTTTACCAAACATCAAACTAAAATAGCATTATCTTGGAATGATGACAAAAGAAATATTTCCGTAGGCAAAACAGACACAATGCCTTGGGGTTATATTATGCATTAATATTAGTTAATATAAGTTACTTAATGTATTTCAGCGTGAATTGTAATGTATAATGTATATTGTTTTTATGAATTGTAAATAAATACATATTACTGAACAAAACTTGCTTTTATTTGAAAATAACTTAAGCGTATAAGGAATAAAATAACAACTCCTTCTCTCTTTCAATACATTTATTGAACACTTTATTCATACATTAATCCAACTGTTATGCGAATTATCAAATCCTAACCATTTAACATAAGCTTTATTTCCACGTCGACTTAAAATTTTTTCAACGAGATATATTTCTGAATGTTTCGTTTTTAACAATTCCTGCTCGTAGAAACTTCCCTTTATAGGATTGTTCTGATAATCTTTTAATTTGTAGGTTATAGGTGTAGTATTGTTTACACATATTATCGTAAATATTTCAGTTGTCCAATTCGGTGTATAACCTTTTTCAAATACATGCTTAAATTTACTGATCCGTACTTTATCTCCTATATTGAATTTTCCTTTTTTTCTAACTGGTGAATTTGATTTTAAAGCACCATAAATTCGTCGATACAATTGTTTAGAATTTGCCTGAGTAACATCAATCGGTTTCATCTTAATAGTACGATGTATTGTGTCATTATATTCTAAAATTAAGTCCGATAAAATATCAATCCACTTGTAACTTCCACGCAGACTAAATTTCTTCCACATTTTTTCTTTCAACGTACGATTAAAACGTTCGCAAATAGACGCTTTTAAATTGCTAAACGTTGAATACATATTAATGTTAAATTTCTTCATTAAACTCTCAAACGTTGAATTATAAAATTCCTTCCCCATATCCACATGCAAATTTTTCGGTACACGGCCTTGCTTCAATAAAGAATCCATCGCAGTGGTAACATCTTGTGCAGATTTCTTCTTCAGCGGAACAGACCAGGCATATTTTGAAAATACATCAATGACTGTTAATAAATACTTATATCCTCTATTACTATTAGTGTAAGCTGACATATCAACGAGATCCGCTTGCCATGTTTCATCGATAGATCTGATATCAACTTTTCGTCGCAAATAATTTTTTCGAGCAGGTTTATGCAATTCTTCCACGATATCTTCCATATCGTTAATATAATTAATAGACTTTATATAATGCAATACCTTTTATAATCTAAAGAGAGCATCACACTTTCTTTAACAGATTTTAATTGTTTCTTAATCTAAAGAGAGCATTCACACTTTCTTTAAGAGGGTTGATTTTTTTTTCAATATCCTCGAATTGATTTTTTAGTAACACAAGTTGAGATTTCATATATTTAACATCATCTATTGTTAATTGTATCTGTAAATTTGTTTTAGTAATTTCACGCATTAATGAATTTTTTTCTTCATTTATAGTTTGTTTTATAGATTTTTCTAAATCTCTTCCATGATTTCTTACTAATGCAACAACATCTACGTTAAATATATTTCTTTGCAAACTGATAAATTCCTTTTTCATATTGCTAATTTCCACATTAATCAGTTTTGTTACTGTATCTGAAGTAACATAGTTTTCTTGCGCAATTAAATTTTTAACAATATCTAATGTAACAGTAGTTTTTTTATCATCAGATTCAGCAATATTAGTTAACTCAGTACTCTCCAACTCGCTTGGAGCATGCATACGTCCGAACTTATCGACAGCCATTTTGCAACTGACACTTTAAGCTTTAATAAATTAATATATAATATCTGCTTCGCGTAATTCTTCAATAATCGAAATTATTTCATTTGAAAGATTATTGTTTCCGCTGCTTGAGATGCTACAAGCAAACGCAAACGATCTACGAGTTCGTTTGGATCATCCCAATTTACGTAGTCTATTTTATTATCATTGTACAACATATGTTTTGATAGTCCTTTTCCATCCTTTTCGTAGCCAATTATATTTGCAATAACATTTAAAAATTTACTATTGTCAAGGCGTAAAGCCCCATCTTCACGATAATACTTTTTATGAGCATTACTCCTTAAAATAATATCCTTATAATTCTCTCGATCACCTTGATGTACAAAATTCATATCTGGTTCTTTCATAAACAGTAATTCAAGCAATCCTTTGGTTGAAGGATATCTTTTATTATCTACAAAAATATGATTTCGAATAAATTTCATAGATGCATCACCTATAGATAATCCTTTCGTTTTAAGTTTGCGTACACCTGTAACGTTATCAACACTTTTATGATTTCTTGCGAGAATGCTAAGATATTGTTTTGAATAATCGATCGATATTACTTCCTCTTCTGGTTTCTCATCAATACCAATATCTACTTTGTTATCATTGATAGAATCTTTATGAATCGATTTGTGTGTAAAATAATCATCATTGTTATCATTATTTTCATCATCAATATAACTAACATTGTCGTCACTGCTCTCAATTAGACTTTGAAACGATTTGTTTTTTTTTCTATCATCAAACCGACTAATAGCGCTTTTAAAAGTTATATTTTGTTCATCCTCATCCTCATCTTCAATATAATCATTATTATTATTATTATTATTATTATATACAGTTTCATTTTTAACCTTTATCCCATCATTTTGAGATATATCAATAAATTCTTGTAGCGGTTTTACAACTGGCTTAAATAAATCATTTGCAAACTCTTCGGATGTTGATTTATTTGACTTAATTATTTTATATTTCTCTCGAATAGCATTACTAAGTTTTATAATTTGATCTAAACGTTTTTTTTCTTCTTGTAAATTATTCATCATGCTGTTTGATGCACAATTTGTATAATACTGGCATCACTTTTATTTTTCACTTATATTTATTAAACAATCGAATCCTTTTCTATATCTACCATTATTTAGATCACTGTCTTTATCAATTACAATAAATCCGAATTTATCTTCATTCCAACACAATGAACATAATTGTTTAAACTTGCCATAGGACATATCTGTATTTACATGGTCATTATAAACGTGCTTAAGATTCATTTCATCTTGTTTAAAAAGTACTAAAAAATTAGCGTTGTCTCTAATCAAATGTTTTGGGATACGTGTATATGTCTGACAAAGATAAAAACTATCTACATTTCTATGTCTTCCCATAGAAAAGAAGGATTTAACATGATCCTGTTTTTCGCAGGCTATGTCGTCAAAAATTATTGTGGAATTCGGGCGTGCAGCACTCGGTTCAATAACTTGCTCATGCTCTGTGAAAGGGAAGTATTTTATACCTGTAATCGGTGTTAATAAATCTTGTAAAAGCTTGTATTTTGGTTGATTTAAAGATTTTGAATACAAATAAATGTTTTCAAATCGAAGACCTTCAGGATGCATTATTAATGTAAATAATGCATTTGTTTTACCACAGTTTGAAGGTCCGCAAAATATTGCACGTATACTGTTTGGTAATAAATCTCCATGCTTCTTCTTTTGATTGACGGGTATATTAGGTAAAATTGTATCAAAATTAATTACAGGTAAAGCTATATGATGCTTCTTAAACTGCATCTTGATTGAGACTAATAAAAATTTATATATAACAATATTTATATTGAATTATATTCATTCACACTTCGAATGTTGTAATGATAACATATAAAACTGGGCATGGTGTACTTAATAGTGTTATAAATAGCCTTCCTGTAGAACTTCATATACCCGGATATCAATTCTGCGGACCTGGAACTAAGTTGAAACAAAGATTGTTAGCCGGTAATCGGGGGATTAACCCGCTTGATGCAGCTTGTAAAGACCATGATATAGCATATTCAAAAAATCGGGAAAATCTATCTGCTAGACACGAAGCTGATAAGATTTTAGCTGATAAAGCTTGGAGTCGAGTATTTGCTAAAGACGCAAGAGTTGATGAAAAAATAGCCGCTTATACGATTACAAATATGATGAAACTTAAAAGAAAATTAGGCATGGGATTGGGAAAAAAGAAAAATGATAGAATTAAAAAGAGGGGTGGGAGGCAAAAGGGGAAGAAGAACAAGACACATGCTTTACGGAAAATAATCGATGCTGCTAAATTGGCAATCCATCCTGTAGGAGATCCTATAAAATCTGCACTTCAAGGCGCACGTCAAGCGTTGAAAAAATTTGGTGGTAAACGTAACATTCGTATACCACGCGTTTTATCAGTGCCGACAAAGATAGGAGGATTTCTACCTTTCCTTCTTCCATTATTTGCTGGATTAAGCGCCATTGGATCATTGAGCGGAGGTGCTGCAGCAATTGCCAAGGCGGTGAATAACGCAAGATCAGCAAAGAAACAATTAGAGGAAAATATTCGGCATAATAAAAGTATGGAAGCAATCGCCATAGGAAACGGCATATTTTTAAAGCCCTATTCGAAAAGGATACGTATACATTTATCAAAAAACTGATTATGAAGCTACCACAAAGAGCTCTGAGTAATGCCGATCTATTAAAATATGCTAAACAATTAAAAATTCCTTATTTTCGTGGAGTCTATATGCGAAATGCTTTACCTAAAAATGGTCCATGGAAACGTGAATCTGCCATTATTAATCTCGATGATAAGAATGGACCTGGGACTCATTGGGTTGCATATAAAAAAATCAACGACAGAATTACTTATTTTGATAGTTTTGGGAATTTGAAACCTCCGATAGAGGTCGTGAAATATCTCGGGTGTGGTAGCATTATTACATACAATTTTGACAGATATCAAGAATATGACACTTTTGAGTGCGGTCACCTGTGTCTTAACTTTCTATATAATGCCTAAACAGGATCATAAATCACAGTCATGTTCAAACAATGGAGTCCTTTACACTTACTTTGAATAATACAAATTCAGTTCTCAATGCTTATTATTATCCACCTATTGAATTATCCCCTAATAAAAATTATGCTCTCGGTCTTGTAAAATTATTTACATTTCATTCTATACCAAATATTGATATTGGTAATAACAAATTTTACGTTGGTGATAAAGTAGTGACGATACCGACCGGAAGTTATGAAATTGAGGATATTGTATTATATTTAAATGTGGATGATGTTAAAATTAGTATTACACCTAACAATAATACTTTACAATGTCATATTCAATGTAACAAAGATGTGAATTTTCAACCAGCAGATTCGATTGGAAAACTTTTAGGTTTTACACCGCGTGTTCTTAAAGCAAATATTCCACATACATCAGATTTACCTATAGATATTCTAAAACTTAATGCTATAAGAGTGGAATGTAATATTACAAGTGGTGCATATATTAATGGTGATAAAGTTCATACTATACATGAATTTTTTCCTAATGTAGCACCAGGATATAAGATCATTGAGGCGCCGTCAAACGTTATTTATCTACCGATCGTTGTGCATGCAATTGATTATTTACAGCTCCGACTAGTTGATCAAAACGGTAATTTAATAAATTTTCGAGGAGAGACAATTACAATTAGATTACACATAAAATCCTTATAAAATGGGTATTGTATACAATAGTAAAATTGGTAAAAGTTATAAAACGCAGTTGACATTTCAAAAACTCATTAGTCAGCGCAAACCGTTGGTTGTGTTAACACATCAGAATAAACAATTATTACAATCTTTAGGACTGCGTATTAAATTAAAGAATTAAATATGTCTGATATTCTAGACATACAAACGCCAATTCTTTTTGATGAATCAATTTCTCAGTATGAGATACACGCTCATGGACCGTATAATTCAATACATTTTAATAACGGTGATGAAATTAGAATTGCAATCCAGCAACAAGATATAAGTGTTTTACCGAATAAAAGTTCATTACATGTTTATGGTAGGCTAGTAAAAGGTGATAATGAAAATATTACAACTGAGAGAACAACTCTGGTTAATAATGCAATTTGTCACATGTTTAGAGAAATACGATATGAAATAAATGGTGTAGAAATAGATCGTAATAAAAATGTAGGTATTACAAGCCTTATGAAAAATTTAATATCATTTAGCTCTGCACAAACTTATTTAATGGAAAATGCAAATTGGATTGGTGTTGATGAAACTGTTAAATTAACTAATGACGATGGATATTTTGATGTATCTATTCCTTTGAGTCTGCTCTTAGGTTTTGCAGAAGATTATAATAAAATTATTGTAAACGCAAAACATGAACTTGTTCTAATCCGTGCAAATAATGATGTAAATGCTGTTGTACAGACTGGTCTCGCTGAGCAGTATAAAATTATTATATCAAAAATTGAATGGTTGATGCCTTACGTAAAACTTTCAGATAGAACAAAAATTAAGTTGCTCAGTTTTGTTACTAAAGATGCGCCAATCCCAATGAGTTTCCGAACATGGGATCTGTATGAATATCCCCTACTCCAAAATACTGTAAAAAATGTTTGGGTAATAAAAACTTCCACACAATTAGAGAAACCTCGCTTTATTGTATTTGGCCTACAAACAAATAGAAGAACTAATAATCACAATGCTAGCCAATTTGACAATTGTAAAATTCGAGATGTTAAAGTGTTTTTAAATTCACAATGTTATCCATATGGAAACCTCAATCTTGATTTTCAGCGAAATCAGTTTGCAGTTTTATATGAAATGTATAGTAACTTTCAAACTGCATATTATAACAAAGAATCTGAACCGCTACTAACTAAAGCACAATTTTTAAATAAGGCCCCTCTCTTTGTTATTGATTGTTCAAAGCAAAATGAGGCCATAAAATCTGGATCAGTAGATATCCGACTCGAATTCGAAGCAGTTGAAAATTTTCCCGCAGAAACAGCTGCATATTGTTTAATTTTACACGATCGAGTTGTTGAATATTATCCTCTAAGCAATACTGTAAGAAAATTGTAATGGAGTATATCGTTGATGCACAAGGATTTCAAGAGCCTGCAGATAAATTTATATTGAAAGAAATATCTATACTTTCCATACATGATTCCCATGTGGTTACACACATTTTCGAACCTCCTTATGATTGGAATTTATTATCTGCGAAGTACAAAGCTACGAATCTCTGGTTGACGAGAAATTTTCATGGATTATGCTGGGATGACGGGTATATACCATATAATCTTAAGGATGATTTAATTAAGTCATCTTTGGATAATGCATCAATTGTATACGTCAAAGGAAAAGAAAAGAAATGTTTCTTAAATAAATGTTTAAATAACTCTGTTACAATAATTGATTTAGCTGATACTGAATGCCCATCGATAAAAAAATTATCTAGCGTACAAACTGTAAAATGTTTATATCATACATGTCCGAAATTTAATTGCGCACTTAAAAATGTATACATGCTGAAATCATGGATATATACTCATGATTATGATGATGATGAATAAACTTTGATTTTGATTCAAATAATTTGTTTTATTTTTTCCTTTCCCCCACAATTTACAGGCGATTTAAAATTATTTGACTTATTGATGTATAAAGGTATTAAATACTAAATAATCAAAATAATAAATAATTTTTAATAATCAAAACTTTTCATCTTAAAATAAAATGTTCTAATAAAAATTAATTAATTTTTCTTAATATATAAAAATGATAATAAATTAAAAACATTAGTTATATATAAAAACTATACTTATATATTATTAACTAATAAGGACTAAGAAATTGGGAATAACAAAATAAAAACACATTTTTTTCTTTGCAATATAAAATTTATTTTTTTCTTTTAACCCTATTCAAACATTTTATAATATTAAAATTATATCAATTTAGTCGGAGCTAAATTCTATTTTCGCGTATTTGTCGAAATAATATTTAAGGAATAATTTTTCTTCCTCAGCTAAATTATTCATGCGCAATAGGTCATCATCCGTAATAGCTTCAACCATTCTCGGTTGTAAAAAAACGGAAAATTCCTCCCCCGTCACGGGAGCCCTAAGATTGCATACTATACGCAATCCATACATAGTTTTGACACGTTTAATAAACGTGACGGAATGATCGACCATTGATGGTAATTCCCCCAACCGCTTAGTTGGGAGAAAAGAATTATTTAATGTTCCTACGGAATTTATTTTTGTGAAGTCCATTCTGTAAAAGAAATAAATAAACACATTAGTTATTTATATAATAAATTTTATAATAATGGTAAGTGAAAAATATTTTTTTTTAAATGAAGAAACATATAAATTAAATTATTTTGTATTACTTTAGTTATTAGTTTTATTTATATAATTATATATTAGATATTAAATTAAGTTTTATATACTTACATTACTTTTTTATATAAATAATTTTTGCTGGGAGTATTTCTTATTCTTCTGTATTTCAACGTTGTTGAATTCTATATGTTACAAATATGAATTCAGGCTCTATTTATACGTATGAAATTCTTTTGTGGGAAATATAAATACGGTGGTGGGATGTTTAATTCTAATTAATTATTTGTATATTCAAACATTATATTCACTTCAGATTACATCATGCGGAATAGATTTTCCAGAATTATTAGACGCTAAGGTTATTGAATTATTTGCGTTGTAGAAAAAAATTGTATCAATTTGAAAGCGATTTATATAGATGGATATTTTTTGTCTCACGTATTTTCAAATTCATTTTAGTACAACTCCAAAAAATATTGATTACATCAAAAAAGTAAAAAATAATACGCCTTCTATTTTAATCATAATATTAATTCTATTATCAAAGACATACAATTTTTTTATTGAATTTTAATTCATTTTATTCTATTTCAAATTATTAGATATTTACAATTAGGTGTGAAGGTCATAGAAAAAACTTGTCTCAACTTGAAAAGCAATTTCCAATTACCGATGAATGAAGTGCTAATAAATTAATAAGCGATTTGTATAGATGTATATGTTTTTTGTCTCACGATTTTTTTCAAATTTACTTAAGACGATTCATTTAGTACTCTATTTTTTTAATTTATCATAATAAAGAACAAGAAGAAGAATGATTAATTTTGTATAATACCATTAACATTTAGAATTTATTTCCTGGGGTCATTGAGTTTTGCGTGTTTTAGAAAAAACTTGTCTCAACTTCAAAGCAATGTACAATTATTTGTGAATAAAACTGCTAATAACTTAATAAGCAATTTATATATATACGTATATGTTTTTTGTATCACGATTTTTCAAATTCATTTAAGACGATTTATTTAGTACAAATCTAAAATATATTGCGTACATCAAAGAAGTAAAAAGAAATCAAACGCCTTCTATTTTAATTTATCATATTAAAGAAGAAGAAGAATGATTCATTTTTTATATAACATTAACATTTAGAATGTATTTCCAGGGGTCATTGATTTTTGCGTCTTACTAATTCCATTCTCAAAGACATAAAGTTTCTTCTCGATTTTTTAAAATTCATTTTATTCTATTTCAAATTATATTTACAATTCAGTACAACGCCAAAAAAGATTTCCTGAAAAGTTAGGTGTGGTCATTGAGTTTTTTGCGTCTTATTAGAAAAACTTGTCTCAACTTGAAAAGCAATTTAAAATTACTGATGAATAAAATGCTATTAAATTAATAAGCGATTTATATAGATGTATATGCTTTTTTGTCTCACGATTTTTTGTCAAATTTACTTAAGACGATTCATTTAGTACTCTAAAGAAGAATGATTCGTTTTTATTGTACCATTAACATTTAGATTTTATTTCCGGGGTCATTGAGTTTTGCGTCTTAAATATTGTCGCGCGAACTTAGAAGAACAATTCATTAACGCTTTTCCCGGAACATAACATTAGACACGAAGGTCATTGATAACTACGTCATTTTCGACATCAATAATGTAATAATAATATAAAAAAAGTAAACAAAAAATATATACAAATAAAAAATGTATAAAGATAATAAGATCAATAATAAATACACAAGCCATTATTTTTTACGATCATCAATCGCACAATGACGCACCTACGAATATGCAAATTGATACAGAACCGGCATGACATATCTACTTGCAGAAAATTTGATTTTGGGGGTTTAAGTGAAAGAGGCTTTCATTCTAATAATGTCCGTATGTTTAGTTTTGATTTTAGATCAACAGTTCATCCTGAATCATGCGAACCGTCCAGTTGCGCAATTCGCACACATTTTTTCCTGCCTAAGCCCAACATTTTTTCTACCACACAATTTTTAAATACTATTTAAAATACGTACTTTTGAGTGTTAATTAAGATTTTTATAAATAAATAATTGTTTAGTGTTTGTTTTGAACTATTACGTAATTATGAATAAATATATTTAATGCTGTTATTTATTATCAGTTTGAAAATTAAAAAATTCGGATATTATAACTGTTCTTTATATGATTAAATAAATTATAAATCTACTACTATGACGAATTTCATATAGTCCCATTAAAAAATATACAGTTTAACTTCATTTTAATTATTTTACTTCCTTGATTGCTGTTATCTATTTTTATACATGATGTGGATTAATTTAATAACCAAAAAGTTATAATGCACGACTTACATATAGTTTAAGGTGATTTATTCTTGGTTGACAAAGTTTAAATTTTCATTTTGTCGCCAAAACAAAATTTTCGTAAATAACATAGAAGATAATTAGAATTTTTTTTATAAAACTCGCATTCGTTACCTCCATTAGTACATAACAAATAATTCAGAATTGGTCTCATATATTGCAAAGTTCTTGATAAAGCTAACTTTTGGAATAAAATTTGTTACTGTTTTTTTGCTCATTTGAACACCATTGTTCTAAAAGTTAGCTTTATCAACAACTTTGCAACGTATAAGATTAATTCTGAATTATTTGTAATATACTATTAGATGCAACAAACACGAATTTTATTAAAAATTTTTAATATCTTCTAACATATTTACGGAAAAATATTTTTAACAGCAAAATGAGAATTTAAACTTGTCCAATAAGTGACAAAATAACAAAACATTTTATCGGATAACTTAATGTTTTTGAAATTTTCTTGAAAATACAGTCACTTGTTCGAACATATTTAATTATCCTCATAGATGGAAACATTATCTTTGATTCCAAAATTAAAAACTGTATATAATCATTAATTTTATAATAATTAAAGAATTTGATATCGTAACTAAAAGAAAAAAATTATTGGAATTTTTAAACGGAAAAATGTGACGCTGAAAATGCTTTGCAAATAGTTTGTGGTGCTTTAACTTGTTTGACCGAAATAGTTGGAATCCCTCAAACTGTTTCAAGTTTCAACACTTATCGTTCATACATTTCCAACTACTAGAAACTTCGATATATTCCTGTTCCTGTTAGCAGCGACATTAGGTGCTACATTAACCTTTGCGGTGAGGTATCGCTAATAATTAATTTGCAGTTCGACAGAACATGAAACACATCTTGATCGAGTAACAGATTCAATTTACTTATCATGATAGAATAATAAGATTACATTACAGTTATATAATATTAATATTCCTCGACGATAATACAGTTAATATTAACGATAACGTGTTATGATCCATGTACAATAAAATTGCGCTGTTCCTCTATATTCAGACTAAAATAATTTATCATATTATCCGTAAATAATATACATTTAAGATGAAATATAAGCTCTACTTTACGACACAGTACGATCAAAACGTTTTTTATAAATATCTTAACTATTAATGTACGTATAGTCATAGGAACAAATCATTTAAAACTTAATTAAATTAGCAATTTTCCCATCATTATTTTATTAAAAACAAATATTTGTGTCGTGAGAATTTATGTTCCGCCTTTATATCCTATTTTCAGGTGTTAACAAAAATTAATCAAAATGCCATACATAAAATTTCATGACACAAATATTTATTTTTAATTGAATAATGAGAGAACAATTGTTAATTTAATTAAGTTTTAAATGATTTATTCCTATGACAATATATACATTAATAATTAAGATATTATAATAAAGGTTTTTCACGATTCAAAATTTAGGTTA
>JABFPV010000031.1:0-15793 GCA_022817185.1 Oxyscelio sp. ZL-2020 | reverse complement strand
CTCTCATCAGAGATCATGCTTAAAACTTCTATTCACCGGACAACTATTTCACATCTGCACGGGTAGCCCGGTAAATAGAAGTTTTAAGCATGACTTTACAACTAGCGCGGTGGCGTAGTAGTGAAGGTAACTCGACTTGTAACTCGAGACTTCTAAGTTCGAGTCTCGAATAAAAAAGTAAATTTAGTTTTTTTACTTAAAAAATGTGCTTAAAATATCGTCAAATAATAAATGGAGTATATTTTTAGTGTATGGTTATGTATTTTAAATTTTTTATGATGAAAATAAATACAATATATGAAAACTCATATGAGATTTCATATGCGAAACTGGCATGAGATCATATGAGTTCTCATATGATCTTTTTTAACAGGGTGATACACGTAAGAATTCCTCCTATTTTTTCCTGCATAATTTGATCGTTGAATTTTAACGTTGGAAACTTCAAATACATTTTTTGATACACGTAGTGAATAGATATATTTCTGATCACAATAATCATACATAATGGTATGTATATAATTTTTTATAAATAAATTTAAACAAGACTGAAAAAATTTCCATAAATAGTAAAATCAATTTCGGCTATTTTTTTAAATTTCGTTTCGAAAAATCCTCTGATTAGAGGATATGAAATTGTCTTATAAATATTCTGCGATTATGGAATAGAGACGCAAAATTGCAATTACTTTTAATCGTATAATCGATTATGTACTTTAAATAATCGATTATGTCATCGCCCTAGCAGCACATAATATTATGTCTATTCCACGGTTATTCTTTAATGTATGCGAAAATATTGTACGATATTTTAATGCCACCTACAAAAATATTCTGAGAATATTTAAAAATATTATAAAATGTCTTAAGATATCCTACGATATTCTGAAATAATATCGTAAGACATTATGTGCTGCTAGGGCGTCCATTAAACAAATGATCGGTCGCTATTGTGGAATTAAGAGATTAGTTATTTATAATTTGCTTCAACATTTTAACTATTTTTTAAGTGTGAAATTTTGCAGATTTGTGATTTTAACTTATAAGATACGAATTTTTCAAAAAAAAAAAATTAAAAATGTTTACGGGAAAAATGTCAATGTTAAAGCAGCATTTTTCTAATGCTAGATTTACATTGAAAAGAACAGTAAACATATAAAAACAAGAATTGCACAAAAATATAAGTAAAGGTTACGTGACTCTATATGCATCTTTCTTTATTTGTTGCGTTTATAAATACCCAAAAGAAAAAAAAACAGGTGTGATGTCACAATGACATAACAGATGTGAAATAACGATAATATATACACCCTAATTTATGAAAATTGTATGTAAATTCAATGTAATATTGATGCAAATATTTATGCATTCTGCAAAAAATTTATTTAAACAATCACCCATCCAAATACTGACCACCTTCAATGTTGCTTAACATCAACTTCAGATGTCGTGCTCTCTTGCGCGCCAAGTACACAGCCGACATGTAAACACTAGTGACTGAGGCGCGCTACCTCTGCCGTTTTATGAAATCATAGTCCATTTCTACGAACCAGTGATCGAATGCCAACTAAACAGTTAAATGACTGCTTCGGTGATCGACTAATCCCGTGATGAATAAAAGCATTACGTATATCAACTTTTTACTTAAGAATTAAGGATCTTTCTTGTGAATAGTCTAGTAACACTCGACGGCCTAATAAATCGCGGTGAAGTTTTTACCACATTGAGTTACAAAAGTAAACGAAGAAAATGTAACATATAATTGAATGTATTACATTTATTTTGATACATATTATGTTTTACGCTAATAAAACGGTAAAAAGATGAAACAATTGTCATTTCCAACTCGTTTATAATAAAGTATGGTAATTTATATTTTACCGTTTTATTAGCGTAAAACATAATACGTATCAAAATAAATTTAAAACATTCAATTATATGTTACATTTTTTTCTTCTATTTTTGTAACCCAGTATGGTAAAAACTTCACCGCGATTTAGTAGGCTGTCGAGTGTTACTAGACTGTTCACAAGGCAGATGTTTACACTGATGTCAATGTTAAGCAACATTGGAGGTGGTCAGTATTCAGTATTTGGAAGGGTGATCGGTTAAATAAATTTGTTGCAGAATGCATAAATATTTGCATAAATGTTATATAAAATTTACATAAAATTTACAAAAATTTGGATATCAGGGTGTATATATTATCGTTATGTCACATCTGTGATGTCATTGTCACGTCGCACCTGTTATTTCATATCATTGTCACGATGAGAGGGAAATAATTCATCACCTGTGACGCACCTGTGTTTCACATGTGATTCGCTTGTGATGTTGCTGTGATATCACTCTGATGTCACTGTGACATTCTTGGTTCTCTGGGGTGTGTTGAGAATAAACAATACTTAATAATTAAATTTTACAAGAGCATAAACCAAAAGGCGGACATTTAAACGTTAAAGAAACGTTGTATAAACGTTTCTTTTACTATGTCGTTTTATTATGTCTTTTACTATTTTATATATTATGTCGTTACACAACACAAATCACACACTATTGTAAGTCTTTATAAATTACTATAGTTATACAAATTTTACACAGAAACACCAACTATTATCACATTACAGATTACAATTTTGTCTGATGAGGAAGACAGACGTCTTCGAAACGTCACATTAAATATTTTTAAATTATCAAATAGTGATTATAATTGTTGTTCCTTATTGGAAACGTGAATCAAAAATACACGTGTATTGACACCTTTGATATTAATTACAGGCCACATCGGTACCTTCAAATGTTCGAAACCATAGCTCCGGCAGTTTCGCCTGTACCGTCCGAAAATTCTACCAACAGGGATGAGAATTTAGTTAACGGTATTTTCAGACGAATAATTTAAAAAATATTTGTTAACTTTTCGTAATCATAACATCGGCGTTGGTAATACTTCTTCCCTCGGAAGTGTACCCGCTAAAAGTAAGGGCTAAAGTTCATTGCACGCAAAACAATCCGAAGGGGGAAGAAAGTAATGCCAACTTTACAAGCACGACAAGTTCCATACGTATCACGAGCGCAGGGCTATAAAGGCACGATCTATTATTTTCTTGTTACGTAGTAAATGTCTTCCAATCATAGACATGAATGAATTTGCGAAGCAATTTCTATGCGCAAACATTGACGGTCAATCGCATATGTTGATAGAAAATCAACCTCGAAAGTAGTGAGGTGCTTTTGTAAGAAGAATGCCCGTATAATGATGTTTTTTTTAATTGCTGTAGATATTAATTATCGGGACATTGATGACAACGTATCAAGCGATGATAATGACGACTCAATCGATAACGACAGTGATGTACAAGAATCGAATGAAAGCGGTGATGATGACAATGAAGAATTTGACGACAACAATGCTGACATAGCCGACTCACCGCTATACGATGGAGCGGAAATAACCGTAGCGGAAAGTGTACTCTCTATATTACTCGTGGTCATTCGGCATAAACTGTCCGGAGCCTGTCTAAAGGATATGTTGAATTTGATTAACGTACACTGTCCAAATCGAAATTTATGCGTACAAAGTTTTTATAAATTGAAAAAAATTTTGCTCAATTTACAAACAACTCCTTCATGTCATTACTATTGCCGAAATTGTCAAAAATCGTTGCTCAGCGTTGACTCCGAGTGCGAAAATTGCGATAATTCGAGTTCAAATGACTATTTTCTTACGTTATCTGTATTGTCGCAATTACAAATGTTATTTAAGCGGCAAAAATTTTGCGAACTCTTGCATCACAGAAATCTTCGTCGTAAAAGAGTCGAAGATAATTACGAAGACATTTACGACGGACAAATTTACAAGAAACTTAGCGAACCTGGAAATTTATTATCGGACCCATCCAATCTGTCTTTCACATGGAATTCAGACGGAGTCCGAATTTATAAATCATCGAAGTTTAATGTTTGGCCCTTTTACCTGACAATAAACGAATTACCGTTGCCGCAACGATACAAGTTAGAAAATACCATTCTTGCTGGCCTATGGTTTGGCAAAAGCAAACCAAATGCCAATTTACTGATGGACGCATTTTCCGAAGACATGGAACAATTATTTAACGGCGTAGACTTTGAAATGTCCGAGATGAATGTTTATCGTCGCGTTAGAGGCATTGTTATTGGCGGTTCTTGTGACCTTCCAGCAAAAGCATTATTTTTGAACATGACGCAGTATAACGGTGCATATGGTTGCGCGGTTTGTAAAGAAAAAGGTCATAATGAAGGCAGAGTCCACGTTTACCCGTATAAACGTGAACTGGAATTGCGAAATACAGAGGAAACGGTTATTCAGGCGATAGAAGCATTTAATACGGGAGTGTCGCAGTTTGGTGTCAAAGGTCCAACCGCGTTGAATTTCTTTGTTTATGATTACGTTAACACAACGTCGGTGGACGATTTGCATTGCGTTTACCTGGGAGTAACCAAATTTGTAAACAAACTTTTCTTCGACACTAAATATAGTACTAAACGGTGGTCCATGCACGGCATGTTGGTTACGGTCGAACAAAGGTTACGCAACGTGAAACCACCCAATTTCGTAACAAGATTGCCACGCATTCTATCAGAACAGTGCTACTGGAAAGGTTCCGAATTTAAGAACTGGCTGTTATATTACTCCATTCCAATTTTACACGATATCATGCAACCTGACTATTTGAATCATTACATGTTATTGGTTGTTGCAATTTATTTAATCAGTAAAACGAGTGTTTCAACGCAAGACGTCGTTATTTCAAGACAGTTATTGCATAAATATGTTTATATGTTTCAGCAACTGTTCGGCGTGGAAAATATGTTACCCAACATTCACTCGTTACTTCATTTACCTGACATGGTTGAAAAATTCGGCCCCTTATATACGGTTTCTTGTTTTCACTTTGAAGATCTAAACGGAAAACTGAAAAATTTGGTTCACGGTACTCGTTACGCTGAAAGTCAGATTTACACAGCTTCGTCATTGTTCATTAATATTGAAAATTTCAAATCAAAACATTTAATCGAAGGATCAAAAGCTTATGATTACTGCGAGAAACTCATGCAACCAAACAAAAGACGCAAATTGAGATATATAACGGAGGAATTTCAAATAATTGGCTTATTAAAAATACTCGATAACGTACCTGCGGCAGTTGACGAAATGTTAATAGCCTATAATTTACATTACAAAGAAATACATTATTTCCATAGGATAATGAAAGATGGAGTCTATTATGAAGCGACGTCTTATACTCGTACGCGTCGGACAAACAGTACGTGCATTAAATATTATGTCAATGGAAATACATTTGTGGGAATAATTTTAAACTTTTTACAGTTGAACATTTGCGAATGTGCCGATGAATGCACAAATACCAACGAATGTGGAACAAGGTATTACGCGATTGTTAGAAAGTTAAATTTACAGGCCATCTTCTTGCAATTGTTTGAAAGTTTGCCATTTCTCTATTCCCATCGCTGTACGCTAAGCAATGATGTAATTTTGTTCGAATTGGATAATGTCTTCTCTATCTGCTATTTCATTGAAATAGAAGAAGTCGGTGTTGCGTACGTCTTTGAACCTGTGACAACTGTAGGAGAAAAATAAACAAATTCTGAGCCACAAATTTCAGCGCTAGATTCCGAGACTAAACACGGTTCAATAAACAATAATCGATTCATATTGCAATTGCATAAGTTCATTTGTCTTTAGAAATCGACGCTTTACGTATTCTATTTCCTTTAATGAATCTTGACATCGGACGGAATAACATTAGCTTGCACCTGCAGCGACACAAACTTGCCGTGCCGTCAAAATCGCTTCAAGCTTGTTCACTCTTGCTGTGCCGTCAAACTCGATCCAAACTTGTCCACTCTATATGTTGCCGTTTAACTCGCTTCAAAACATGCACAACAAGATGGGTACAGTCAATGAAAGGTTACGCACCGTGAAAACACAAAATTGCTTCGCATTCCACTAGGACATTGTTATTGGTAAAGTTCCGAATTTAATAACTGGCTATCATATAACTTCATTCCGAATTTTTCACGACACCATGCAACCAGACTATTCGATTCATTACATGTTACTGGCTGTCGCAATTTATTTAATGTCTGAGACGAGTGTTTCAACGCAAGACGTCGTTATTTCGAGGCAATTATTGCATTATTATGTTTACATGTTTCGACAGCTGTTAATCATGGAAAATTTGTCACCCAACATACAGCTGTTACTTCATTTACTCGATACCGTTGACAAATTCGGCTCCTTGTTCACTGTTTCATCTTCACACTTTGAACATCGAAACGGAAAACTCAATATTTTGGTTTAAGGTATTCGTTGCGCTGAAAGTCAGCTTTACACACCTTCGTCATTGTTCATTAATATTCAAAATTTCAATTCAAAATATTTAATCGAAGGATAAAAGGCATGTGATTACTGCGAGAAACTCACGCAACCGAATAAAAGACGCAAATTCAGAGGTATATAACGGAGGAATTTCAGATAATTGTCGTATTAAGAATACTCGACAACGTACCTGCGGTAATCGACGCAATGTCATTAGCCTATAATTTGCATTACAAAGAAATACATTATTTCAATGAGATGATGAAAGCTTGTATTTATTATAAAGCGACGTCTTGTACTCGTACGCGCCGGACAAACAGTACGTGCATTAAATATTATGTCAGTGGCAATACATTTGTGGGAATAATTTAAAACTTTTTACAATTGTACATTTGCGAATGTGCCGATGAATGCACAAATACCAACGAATGCGGAACAAGGAGAAAGTTAAATTTACAGACCATCTTCTTGCAAATGTTTGAAAGTATGCCATTTCTCTATGCCCATCGTTGTACGCTAAGCAATGATGTAATTTTGTTTGAATTGGATAATGTCTTTTCCGCCTGATGTTTAATTCAAACGCAAGATGTCAACGTTGCGTACGTCTTTGAATCTGTGACAACCATAGGAGAATAATCATGAAAATGGTAACAGCATTTTTCAAAATATTGAAAGCAAACGTGACTTCAGTTTTGTCCTGTGTTTCAAACATTGAAATGAACAAAATATTCGGAAGACTTGGAAGATATCAACCCTGAGCCATGAATTTCAGCGCTCATCTCCAAGACTGAACACGGTTCAGAGCACAATTATTGATGCAATTTCATTTCTTCTCGTGCAAATTTTCATCTCGTTGATTCTAAATTTATAAAATTAGACGTCTTACGAACCGAATAACATGACCGTGCACCGGCTGCGAAGCAAACTGGCCGTGCCGTAAAACTCGATATAATCTTGTGCATTCTCGTTGCGCCGTCTAACACGCTTCAATCTTGCCCATATTTGCCGTGCCGACATTTGCGTAGCCCAATAGATATCCACAGTGATGTACAAGAAGCGATTGAAAGCTGTGATGATGACAACGAAGAATTAGACTACGACAATGCTGATTTAGCAAACTCACCTCTATACGTTGGAGCGGAAATTGTTCCGCTAAATATATGATTTAATTAACGTACACTCTCCAAATCGAAATCTATGCGTAAAAAGATTTTATAAATTGAAACCAATATTGTTCAATTTACAGACAAGTCCGGCATGTCATTACTACTGTTGAAATTGTAATAAATCCTTTGCGCAGCGTTGACTTTGTGTGCGAAAATTGCGATAATTTGCGTTTGAATTACTTAATTAATTATTTCCTTACGATAACTGTATTGTCACAATTACTAATGTTATTTAAGCGGCAGAAATTTTGCAAACTCTAGTATCACAAAAATCGTCGTTGTAAAATAGTCGAAGATAATTACGAAGACATTTATGACGGAACAATTTACCTGACGATAAGCAAATTGCCTTTGCAACAACGATACAAATTAGAAAATATCATTCTCGCGATCCTAAGGTTTGGCAAAAGCAAACCAAACGCCAATTGACTGAGGAACGCATTTTCCAAAGACAAGGAACAATTTTTTAACGGCCTAGACTTTAAACTATCTGAGATAAATGTTTATCGTCGCGTTAGATAATTGTCATTGGCCGTTCTTGCGCCTTCCAACAAAAGCAATATTTTTAAACTTGACACAGTGTAATGGTGCATATAATTGCGCTGTGTGTAAAGAGAAGGGTCATAATGAAGGTAGAGTCCACGTCTACCCGTATAAACGCAAACTCGAATTGCGAAAAACCGAGGAAACCAAAATTCAGGCGAAGGAAGCATTTAATACGGGAAGGTCGCAGTTTGGAGTGAAAAGTCCAACCGCGTAAAATTTCTTTGTTTAGGATTACATTTACACAACGTTAGTGGACGACATGCATTACGTTTACCAGGGAGTTACCAAATTTCTAAACAAACTTTTCTTCGACGCTAAATATGGTACAAACAAAGGTATTGTCGAACAAAGATTATCCACTGTGAAACCATCCAATTTCGTCGCAAGATAGCCACGCACTCTATTAGAACAGTGTTACTGGAAAGTTTTCAAATGTAAGAACTGGCGGTTATATTTCTTCCTTCCAATTTTACATGATAACATGCAACCGAATTATTTTCTCATTCAGTATTTTATTTTCCAATCAAAATGAGGTATGTAACGAAGGAATTTCAGATAACTGACTTATTAGAAACACTGGAAGCATTTATTACGAATACATGGCATTTATTAAGACGTTCATCGATGTTTTGCGCACTCTTTTTCCTTTAATGAAACTTGAAATCAGTAACCGAATAACGTGACGGTACACTAGCTGCGACTCAAACTTGCCGGGTCGTCAATTTCGCTTCGAGCTTGCCCACTCTTGCCGTGCCGTAATACTCAATCCAACCATGTCCATTTTTGTAGCGCCGTCTAACTCGCTTCAAACTTGTCCACATTTTCCGTGCCTTCGCCTGCGAATAGGAAAACTGACTGCAGATAACCAAATTTTATTGCGACTTGTACAGACCAACCTTGTGCAGTATCTGCAAATGATGCCGCAACGTTTTTCATTTAGGAATAACGACTATCGTGAAAGAAAGTATCATACAATCGTTTGGAAAGTTATTGTACATTGCATTGTGTTACAAGAGTTCGTAAACGTTCCATATGTTTCTAATGTTTGCTGAGCACGACTAGGTAACGACTTACGTAAATAAATCGATTTCAACAGTTATTTAACCTAATTGCTAATTGCGAAGCGAAATAAGACCTATTTACCGAGAAGAAAAATAAAAGATTTTGTTATTATTAATGAAAGTGATTTTTTATGCGAACATACGATTGACCATGTGAAGTGTTATGTACGAAAACAACATATATTTAGGGCACTCCAAAGTTAGTTACCGAGACAAGTTACGACAACAGATAAGCAATTTTGTTTTGTATACATTTATTTTCACATCTTTTTATCATTTTTAGTTTCACATTTTCATATTTTTCAGAAATTTTTCAGACTTTCTCAGACTTTCAAAATTTTTTCAAATTTTTAGCTCTGCATCAACGTTTGAAAATCTCTGAAAAAGTATCGAAATTGGGACTTTTCGACACTTTTTTTCCGCCCTTTTCTCGGCACTTTTTCATTCTTTTTTTCAAACATTTTGCAGCAATTTATTTGTACTAGGGTTCCGAAAATAAATTTTTTATAATTGTTTTCGGATTCAGTGATTATTATTGTATCACCGTATACATTCGCTTATAATAAGAAAATTTTATGAAAAATATAATACCGTGACGTGACTCTAATGTCCATGCAATAATTAAAAAATTTAAAGAACATCCATTATCAATCAAAATACCCATCTTTAGGTGGTATACTAATATTTTGACGATAAAAGAAAGGAAATGTTACTTTCCTGCTTGTTTTTCTATTACTGTATAAAAATTTTCCATTTCAGATTAATGCAAGTGCTTTCTCTTTCTGTTTAATGTAACTAAACCTGAACAATATCAAAAACTTGTAAGAGGCGATTGGAGTACAAAAACGAAAGACTTAACCATGATTAACAATAATTTTATTTGTAAAACTTAATGTCTAATTTTGTTCACGTATTTGTAACCAACGCTTTTTCCTTCCTTTGATGAAAAATTTGTTTAGTGCTAATGTTAATGTTACACCCTGTCTTTTGAAGAAATAATATTATAGGTCTATGTATACATCCGTTTTCAATAATAATCACCGAAGGACTTCGAGGCAGAAACCTCCACGCGGTGAAGTCTGGGAAATGATTATTTATTAAATAAAAACAAGCTTTATCCCTGGTTAAAGCATCATTGGTAATCATGACAAATCACGCCTAAAATGGTAGTTATGAAAACCTATGAAATTTGCAACAAAGATGTCACAACAGTGGTACGAAACTGTGTCCGGAATTGTTATGATTTCCAATGAATTTTACTGTCACAAGAATTCAGGTTCAACGTCAGGTTAAACACCTTCTTACGTAATTTAACCTGATTTCTTATGACAGCAAAATTCATTGGAAATCATGACAATTCCGGACACAGTTTCATAACGTTGTTATGACATCTCTGTTGCAAATTCCATAGGGTTTTAATAACTACCATTTAAGACGTGCTTTGTCATGATTTCCAATTAGACTTTAACCAGGGAGTTGTACTTTCATTGGAACTTTTTTATTAATAAATAATTAGCCGATATCTGCAACATAATATGTAATCTGCATTTACTTTAATTACGTACTATTGTCGCGACGTGTTTACATGTAATATATAAAATGTCGACTGTAATGGCGAAGTTTTTAGAAATTCTATGCATTGTAACATGACATTTTGTTATGTTACAAATCTTTTAATTTAATGACGTGCTATTATCTGCCAGAAGGATCAAATTTTCAAACGGCCAATTTGTACATAAAAATTTTAATGTTTCTTTAAACCTTGTTCTAATCCTTTATCTAAATTTGTATATTTGCATGTATTTTGGAGTCAACTTTTCCTGTTTTATCTATCCTGGATTTGTGTGAAGTTCCAATTTAGTTTTTCTGGTTGTTTGACGTTTTGAGCTATTGAATTTTAGAGCATCGGGCGTGACAATCCGACAGTGGCGCAAGATTTATGGAGTTCAATTACCGCCAATCGAAGATAGTCGCTACATGAGATTCAACGCATGAAGTTTAAATGCATCGCGAATCTAGTGGAGTGTCGAATTGGGTGCGAAAGGGATATCTAGCGATTAAGAGTTTAGCGTTAAGGGTAATTTATCTCTTTTTAATGTACTGATTATCGCGATTGTTAGTTTAGGTGATGTCTCAACTGCCTATGTAAACTACTGTAAGAATTTATTGTCTTTTGTTATTACAAAAGTATTAATTATTCTTTCGCATTATAATGAGCAGATACAGATTTTGCATTGATGGGGAAATATTATTGATCATTGAAATTTTATTTTAATCGCAAAATAAAAGACAAATCTTGTCCCGCGATTTCTTTCTCAGTTCAAAACCGCGGGACAACTTGTTTCTTCCAAATATAAACATAATCTGTTCAATTTTCATTGAACGTATATAAAAAAGTGAGAAAATCTGTTTCTGCCCATTAAACAAGTTAATTATTTGTTAAACAAATATATTTTAGAAATCCATAATGTCGGTAACGTGAGTTTGCAATCCAGTGAGACATTACCTTAATTCAAATTATCGTGTTGTTTGATTCGATATTTGACGAACACTTTTGATTATCGATCTAATATATGTATCGATAATAATAAAACAATTAACTTTGTTTCGCCGTTTTATGTTCCTGTTGAATAAATATTATTATAATTTTTAATATTAAATCTGGTCTTTATGGTTTATTTTGTTATGTTAGAATTTATGTATTAAAAAAATTTTGTTTAAGTTAATGCTTAAATTGATTTATACAAATCAAGCGTTACAGTATGTACAACATATTGTCATGTACAATAAATACAGTTGAATCATATCTTGTTAGACCTTATTTTCAAGCTTATAGAGAAAAAATAATTATTAATTGCTGAAGTTTTAGATGGCTGGCATACTTAAAATAGCCGGGTATTTAATATTTTAGCTGTACAACATTTTGAGTCTTGTCACTAGCTCAATCTTACTGAAACATGGCGTATTAATTACTCTTTCTATTAGTAACCCGATCCGAAACAGCACACACATTACTTAATATTTATTGATTTAGCATACATTTTGCGGTTATGAGGTCAATGTGACACAATTCAAGATGGAGGATGCAATAAGACGAACATCTTCTGTTAGTACGTACTAGAATTGAATGTATATTTACGTAAAGGTCTACTTGAATGAGAATGTATACCTACATAAAATTCTTTATAGCCGCTGATTACGACTCAGAGATCACAACTGCAATACTCAACATGATGGATTCAACATGATCGATGTCGTACAACTGATTTGTATCCGTAACATTAAATTGCTGGAATTTAGATTCAAATGTACCTAATGTCTCAACTAGTGGAATTTTAATTTTATGTTCCAAGTTGTGACGAACAAAAAATATATGTCTTGAATTGTTACGGCTTTAACGGTAAACGTCACTGTGCCATTTTGGTGTGTATGCATTTGAATGAAAATGTTTGTCCACAGAAAAACACTTTCACAAGAACATCTGTAAGAAGAGAGAAGAGCCTATTTATTAGCATTTATGTTAATAACGACGGATGTTTTAACGAATGAACTAAGTGATGTTGAATGCAATATAAACATTAGCAACAACATCCTTAAAAGCGAATTCCTCTTTCCAAATTGGACCGAGGCAGTAAAGAGTAGAGTTTGCGATTCATTTGTGCGTGTAAATTGTATGTCTTTATACGCAAAATGTCTTTACTGGACAGGTCTATATTCCGCATGTAACAGCATCATGCTACAAGTAAGACGTGACACGTTGGTTCATTGCATAGACAGTATACAAGACATTATTTCGGAAAACATTTTCAGAATTTGCATATACATAAATACAGCGACATTTAGCGGAAGTTGATATAATTTCAACTCAAATTCAATGGAATCGCGCAGCTGTATTTATTCGTCTCAGAGAATACCTGACGGATCAGCGAGTTGTCGATGAGGGATTCCGGTAAGATCCTACAGGGATCTGTGGTGCACATTTCGTTTTGCACGATTCACGAATCCCGCGCGGATTTACATATAATGCTCCAAGTATCCTTCGCGCATACCTGCAGGGATCATTCAGTGATACCTGGAGTATATAGTTTCGGAATAACCGGAACGTCATTTACTCGTCTACGAAGGATCCGTACAGGATAACCGAAGCATCCGTGAGGGATTCCAGTAAGATCCTAGAGGGATCTGGGGTGCATGTTCCGTTTTACACGATTCACGAATCCCGCGCGGGTTTACGAATGATCCTCCAAGTTTCATTCGCGCATCCTGCAGGGATCTTTCAGTGACACCTGGAGTATATAGTTTAGAAATAACCGGAACATCATTTATTCGTCTATGAAGGATCCGTACAGGATAATCGAGGTATCCGTGAGAGATTCCAGTAAGATCCTAGAGGGATCTGGGGTGCACATTCCGTTTTGCACGGTTCACGAATCCCGCGCGGATCTACGAATGATCCTCCAAGTGTCTTTCGCGCATCCTGGAGGGATCTTTCAGTGACACTTGGAGTATATAGTTTAGGAATAAACGGAACGTCATTTATTCGTCTACAAAGGATCCGTCTAGTATCAACGAAATGCCCGTGAGGAATTCCGCTAAGATCCTAGAGGGATCTGGGGTGCATATTCCGTTTTGCACGAGTCACAAATCCCGCGCGGTTCTACGAATGATCCTCCAAGTATCCTTCGCGGATCCTGCAGTGATCTTTGAGTGATACTTGGAGCATATATTTTACAAATAACGGGAAAGTTATTTGTTCGAATCAAAGAATATGTGGCGGATCAACGAAGTGTCCGCGAGGGATTCCGGTAAGATCCTACAGGGATCTTTGGGCACATTCCGTTTTGCACGATTCACGAATCCGGCGCGGATTTACGAATAATCCTTCAAGTATCCTTCGCGCATCCTGCAGGGATCTTTCAGTGTAACCTGTATATAGTTTAGGAATAACCTGAATGTCAATTATTCATCTACGAAGGATCCGTACAGGATAACCGAAATATTCCTGAGGAATTACTGTAAGATAATAGAGGGTTCTGGGAAGCATGTTCCGTTTTGCACGATTCACGAATCCCGCGCTGATCTACGAGTGATCCTCCAAGTGACTTTCGCGCATCCTGCAGGGATCTTTCAGTGACACCTGGAGTATATAGTTTAGAAATAACCGGAACGTTATTTATTCGTCTCAAAGAATACGTGACGGATCAACGAAGTATCCGTGAGAGATTCCAGTAAGACCCTAGAGAGATCTGGGGTGCATATTCCGTTTTTCGCGATTTCCGAATCCCGCGCGGTTCTACTAATGATCCTCCAAGTGCCTTTCGCGCATCCTGCAGGGATCTTTCAGTGATACCTGGAGTATATAGTTTCGGAATAACCGGAACGTCATTTATTCATCTATGAAGGATCCGTATCGCATCACCAAAGTATACGCGAGGAATCTTTGGTGGACATTCTGGTTGGTCGATTTCTCCAATCTCGCAAGGATCCTTGGATGATATTAGACGTATCACTCAAGAGTCTGGATTTTCCGGTTTAACGGATCCCGCAAGGATATCTCCAGTACACGTCCTTGCGGGATCTCGTATTGATCCTTGAGAGACATTAAAATTTTTACTCGGGATAATGCTCTACAATAAAGCGATAGTACATTATAAATAATTGTCTTGTTAAATGTAATGATTGGTTATTAAATGAATCTTCTTAATTGAAAATTTATCCTTTTTCTAAATACGTAAATTAATAAAATTGAATTAATACATATTTGGCAGTAATAAATAATAACAAAATTATAATTACAGTTGAAAACGATCCCTACTATAAATAAATTACATGAGGTCTTATGTCCGAAATGAGCTCATAAGATCTTATATTAGATCTTGCAACAGATCATATATATAATGACGATTTTACAAGATATGACATCTTACGCAAAAGATCTTGCGTAAAAGTTCTTAGGTAAACGATCTTACATAAAATTGTGAATCTCATGTAAGAAATAATGTGAGATCTCATATAATATCTAGTGTGATATCTTAGAGAATCATCATTATATATGTATCTGTTGTATGATCTTATGCAATTTATTTAATGTAAGGTTGAAATATAAAAAAATATTTTACTTTTATACAATTCATTTTTTGTGTATATTTAACGATAGATTTAAACACATTCTTATTTAATTAATTTGAGAAACCGATATTTCCTAATTTTTTACTTAATCTTTCATATTTTTGTACATTTCTAAATCTTTATTTAAATCTTTAACGCCTATGTTAAAGTGTCTATATAAAATTATTATATACAACTACACGTAATCTTTGGATATAGATTTAAAATTAAAATTAACAATTCATACAAAAATTGCATACAAACTTGTACAAATATGAATTCATATTGAAAATCATAATGTTTGTAATAAATAAAAAATACTAGGGCGGGTACGGGGTATTAGTTGAAGGGAAGCGACTGCCAACGGCGAGGAGGAATGACGGATCACTATAAACGGGTTCTCCGGTGTGGATGGACACGGTATCCCTATGAATGGGCCCTACCTATACATGGTGTGTGCATGTCTGCCTTCCAAGGATGCGGTACCCACTCCTGTGGGGTCGGGCCTCCGACCTACCCGGGAGACACAAACC